>WAAG01082730.1:0-24632 GCA_013390105.1 Tichodroma muraria
CCCCATGGCAACGCGGGCCGGGGCGCCCGGGGATCGCCGCCGCCTGCCCCGGCCGGGCGCGGGATGCCGGGACTGCCCCGCCGTGCCCCGAGCACTCCCGGCCGCCGCCCACAGCCATCTTGCGAGGCCGCGCACGGCAGGACACGGGGCGAGCGACAGCGGGGGAGAAATAATCAGTCTGTCGTCCTGTACCCGAGGGAACGGCCTGAAGTTGTGTCAGGGCAGGTTTAGATTGGGCATTAGAAAAGGGTGGCTGGGCACTGGAACAGGCTTCCCAGGGAAGTGGTCACAGCACCGAGCCTGACGGAGCACAAGAATCTCGGGAACATGGTGAGACTCCACTCCAGGGGATGTCCTGTGCAGGGACGGGAGTTGGACTTGATGATCCTTGTGGATCCTTTCCAACTCAGCATATTCTGTGATTCTGTCATTCCCTCCAGGATACCAGCCAGGCCTGCTGTGCCCACTGGGTCACCACGCTGTGCTGTCTGCTACCCCTCAGGAAAGCCACCATACTACTGGCAGGCATTGATTTTTGGGGTTAGTAGGCTCCACTGTGGACCTGGAGTTCTCAGGAGCATTATGGGACCTAAGTTCTTGCTGGGACAAAACATCCACAGAGTCTGTTTCATCAGGCCTTGGAAATTAAGCATGAAGGTGAGGAGGACAGCAGCAGCCAGACAGATCTCTGTGCCTCTTGGGATGACCATACTCTTTTTGGTGAGGTGGTGAGGCACTGGAACAGGTTGCGCAGAGAAGCTGTGGGCGCCCCATCCTCAGCAGTATTCAGGGCCAGGCTGGATGGGGCTCTGAGTAACCTGGTCTAGTGGAAGGTGTCCAGTAGAGGAGGTTAGAATGAGATGATCTTTAAGGTCTCTTCCAACCCAAACCATTCTGTGATTCTGTGACATCTGCAGATGTGATACCATCAGGGAAAGAGGGGAAGATCTCCAGGAGAATACATCTCTAAGAGCCTCATTGCTCACATATACCGGGCCCTAGGTGAGGATGGGATTACCAGCTCTGTACCAAGGGCCCATGGAAGCTGGCAGAACATCAGTGCAGTTATCCTGTGCAATGAATCAGAGGTGACTAAAAAAGATTGCCTACAAGGATGCTCCCAGGAGCATGTAGGGCTAATGTGGACATTGTGCACACAGGAGAAGTGACAATTATATGGAGTCACGATGAACAGCCCAGAAACATCACAGTTGTTCACACACCTGAAAACAAGAGGAGCTTGTCATCAGTCAGGGACCTGGAACCCAAGGTGAAAAGAAGACGTAAACCAGAGGCCAGTGAAGAATCAGAAGACAATACTAATGAGTTGGATATAGGTGAAAAGGGGATCAGCTTTTCTCATGCGCTTTTCAACCTGGGCTGAGCAAAGCATGAGAAGATACAGCACCGGAGGTAGAAGGTTCCCTCCAGAAGGGTGGTGCCTGACCAAGGAAGGAGACCTTGTGGCCATTTTATGGGTGTATATTGGATAAGCATCCAGCACAAGAGAAAAATGCAAGTGCAGTGGGCAGGGAGATGCCAGAATAGTTGATCAACCCCACAGTCTTATCTCCACCACATCCTTGGAAAAACAGGCAGCAAGGCCCGGTTTACAGGCAGGCTGCTGTGGTGGGCACTGCTGCAGGAATTTCCAGTTTGGGGAACAGCAAAACAGTATGGGGGAATTGTGGTCTTCTCACTCCCCAGCTGCAAAACTGCGTCCCACCCCTTTCCTTGGTGGTGGCATATCCCCACTCTGCCCTGTTTTGTAAAGGCATCAGTGGGTTTCACTGTGCTGTACCCTCTCAGTCAAAAGCTGAACTGAACTCAGTGTGGCTTGAGGTATAGATGTTACTGTTTATCACAGTGTAGATGTGCTGGCAGGACATTACCATCCCCTGGCAAAGAAGAGGTTAACACTGTCCGTCTTTGTGCTGCGTCTCAGGAGGACTGCAATCACACGTTTTTATTTTTGGTTCTGCTGCATAAGAACAACTGCTCTTTGTAACCTGCATGGCACAAAAGACCCGTTTCTTCCGGCAGCATTTAAGAGAGGGGATAAAAAAAGGAAGCAGAGGAAGAAAGTTCGCATTCAGCGAATGCCAGGTTGTCAAGGTTTCCTCTGCTTTCAGACATAAATTTTTTCTCCCGACAGACACAAAAGAGATTTAAAACTGTTTGGTACAAAATGGAGCTTCAAAAGCAGCACTGTCTGTGTCTGATACAAGGTGAACAGCACAGCTCAGGATCTCCTGTGCAAGGCAACCTTGTTGTCATCATGGTGCGCACAGGAGCATTAATACCAGGTCTGTGCTCAGCTTGTCACAAAGCTTGTCCTGTGTGAGTCTCAAAATCCTGCACTGCTTCCAGCCTGCCTCCCAGAGGGGCCGTGGGCTGGTTCAGCCCTACAAGGACATGGGTCAAGTTCAGTCTGCTGCAAAGAAAGAGGCTTTCACAAGGTCTTGCTTTTCAGTTTCCTTCCCCGTTTGTATTGTTTTCTGTTTTAATAAATTGTGGACTGTCAGTGAAATCAAGTGCCTGATGAGTGTGATTATTAAACAATGCTTAAAAAAATAAAATTGGGGAAGCTTGGTCACTTCTCCCTCAGCCTGGTGGCCATTCTGGACATGATTCTCAGAGCACTGGTAGACAATCTAACTGATAAATATTGAAGAGGCAGTAATGTAATTAGCACCAGTCAACATCGTTTTCTGGAAAAATCAATCCCAGCCAAGCCTGATCTTGTTCTCTATTGAGACCACAGGATGTGTTGCCAGAGGTAACAGCACAGAGGTGTTAGGGGAAGCATCCAGGGTATAGTCAAACAGAATGAGTAAAATGAACAGATCCACAGCTGGCCATCGGCTTGGATGGCAGGAAGCACCCAGAAACCACTGACCCAGCAGGTCTGGTTTCATTTTCTGTGCAGATACTTGACATTACAGAAGCGAGAGAGGATGTGGATGCAGCTGGAGAGTGCAAGAAGGGGACAGCTTAACCCCAAACCCAGCTCTGTTGTCCCCAAAAACTCAAACTGGTAAACCCAATGTATGTGGTCTGTCTGTCCTCTCTGCCCAATACTCCTTGAAAAGAGGCTGCAGACATCTTCTTAGTAGCTAATTGATTCAAATGCTGAGCAATTAGTGGGAATAAAGTCCCTGATGCTCAAAGCGCACAAGTGTGTGTAAAAGAAAATAAATAAATTTGAATTTTCTTCCTTTTTGAAGTGACTTTTAAAGCAGCTGGGTTGACCCTGGCATTCTAATGAGTAACATGTCATGAGCTGGCTTAAACAATGGCCCAGCTCCTGCAACACATCCTGCAGGGCTGGCAGCCTGCAGTAAGCACCAGCATCTCACAGTGCCCAGTACTCGTGAGGCTCCAGCCTCGGGGCTGCCTGACACCCAGCAGCCCCGTTCCCTGCCTGTCCACAGCATGTGCCACAGCATGTGCCACAGCATGTGCCACAGCAGCAGTGCCACAGCAGCAGTGCCTCGGCTCCTTTGGCAGCCAAGACAGGCTCCCACGCTCAACACAGACAACGCAAGGGAAAGCAATCTCATGCCCTCCGTGCTTATCTCCTGGATAAAACAATGAGGCACTCTTGTTTATTGAGTGCCGATGAATGGCGCAGTCTTGGCTGTGAGATCGGCCTCCAGATCCCACTCTGGGCACAGCTGCTGGCAGGGAGCCTGCAGCTGAAGCCACCTATTGCCCTGGGAGCTTTTCAGCAATAAAACCTTCCCTTTGAACCCAGGGAGAAAATGACCCACAGCATCCCACTATATGCATCTGTCCCCATGCAGAGGTGGCATCAGATTTATGGGGCACTGATGACTCTTTTCCCCTGCATGTAAGTCCCAAGAGTGCAGATGGGTGCCACAGAATGCAGTTTGCTCCAGAATGTTTAAGTATTCCTCACCCTGCACAGCTCATTTGTTCATCTCCCCTTTCAGCAGCTGACAAACAACTGTGTGGAGTCTGCATTGGCAGTAACCTGCATGGCTGTTTCTTGGGGGGCAGGAAGGTGAGAAGAGGAATGGCTCCACGCTGCCAGGATGGAGGGTGAAGTGGGTGCTGAGGACACTGTCACCCCGCCACGGGTGGAACAGCCGGACCTCACGCAGAGTCACAGTTCCCAGGCTTGCCACCTCACCAAGAGCTGCAGCCAGCTCCTCCAGGGCCGTGTTATTTTAGGACCCCAAAAAGCTGACGGATCCATTTGTGACTGCTTCTGCCTTCCAGCCATCTTTCGCACACAGCAGTTGTCACAAAATAACCGGTTTAAGCAGCAGGATTTTCTTTACTCTGCCCAGACTGCAAAGAAATCATCTCTTGTAAGGGACTTTTTGAGGGGGAGACACCATGTGTTCTTGCTCCTTTCAATGCATGAGAATGAAAGCCTCACCAAATCATCTGTTGTGGGGATTTTTGAGGGGGAGACACTGTATTTTCTTGCTTCTTTCAATGCACAAGGATGAAAGCCTCACCAGGACTGTCACTCAGCCTGATGCTCCTGCAACACATGAAGGCTGTGCAGACACCAGGAGACAGAAACTTGCAATGTTGAGAGGGAGAAGCTACAATCAGTTTCACAAGCCATGCTTGTTCTCAGCTCTGGCCTTGGGGAGATTCTAAGAATCACAAGGATTTCCATTCTTCTCCAACCTGGAGGGAAAAAAAACAAAAACATTTGTCCTGAACCATTGCTGCTTCCAGAGAAAGTAAAATCTTCCAAGGACGTGGCTGAAGAGGCAGCAGGATGAAGATTCATACTTAAGCTCATGTCCTGCCCTGGCTATCCTGTTACTACCTCCCTCATCCAGCTTCCCTGTCCTACTTCTCACTGTAATCTAAAGCTTCTCCCCATCAGCCCAGCAAAGCAGAATTAGAAGCCTAACCAGCCAGGATCATCAGCCAGGTCTCTTCACATGATAGGGAGAGAAGGGTGACTCCATAGGGGCTGCAGCCATCCTCTGCAAAAGTCCCACTCTCTTCTGGACATGCAGATTTGCTGTTTCTAAACCTGGTGATGCTAAACACCACCAGAAGACCAGGTCTGGCCTGTAGCAGAAACCTGGCAGAGACAGCGTGGCTGGGACACATCTGCGGTTACTCAGATCACTGTGATCCTGTTCATACCCAAAGCTTTAAGTTCTTGCTGCTGCCTTGGAACTGTCCCACAGGTGGGCCTGCCACACCTTGGTACCTCATTTGATCAGGAAAAAGTTTTCCTGCATTAGGATGGAAAACCCAAATAATTTCTTAAGCTATTTGAGAGGTCTTTTAGAAATTTCAAGCTTTACCCTTGCTGCTTTAAGCAGAGGATTGGCAGGGTTGTGGAAGCATGGAAACTTAGGACAGCTTGGCTGCTAAGAGATGATGAATATTATCTTGCTGTTTTCCCAAGTCACTCACTAAATGTCTGCGGACAGCATCCCTTAAGCTCTCATGTCCTGTTAGCTTAATCAAACCTGTCCAACTTCATGGAATCACACAATGGTTTGGGTTGGAAGGGACTTTAAAGATCCAACTCAAACACCATGGGCAGGAACACCTTCCAGCTGACTAGGCTGCTCTGGGCTGTGCCCAATCTATCTTCCCTGGCCTCCTGCGACCCAGCAGCTGATGACCACACAGGGCCTGCCCCAAGATGTGGCTTCCCCAGGTGACCCAGCACATGGGACTTTGTGTACTCAGCCTGAGACGCAGTGAAAACAGGGCAGAGCAGATGTTTGCAAGCTTGACATGTCTGGAGTACAAATCCTGTCTCCCCTTTTGAGCAGTGTTAGCTGGTATGTTTGGGTCACCACTGGAATTCTCAGTCCAGGAGTGAAGCTCAGCCACATGGCTTTGAGGAGAGGTTCAAGCAACAGCCGCCTCCTCCGACCCTTGCAAGTGTGGTCTCCTCTTATCCACAGGGCTTCAGCAGAAACACAATTTGCAGCCATTTTGCTTTTCTAGAGAAAGCAAATAGAGATGTCTGCACGGCTTCCTCTGCCTGCTTTGTTTCTCCACATGCTCAGTTGCTGCTTCTGATTCAACTCTTGCTTGAGAGAGGCAGCTCCAAATTTCTTGCTCCTTCCACGTGGGAATGCATTCAGCTTTCTGTACTTGTTAGCTTTTTAGAGGATTTGTTTCCCCACCAATTGAATCAATCACTTTCTGAACACATCATTTATGTTTTGGCCTCAAACATCCCACAGCAAAGAGTCAGCATTAGAACTACACATAGTGGGGGGAAAAAAGTACCCACTTTTGCTGATTTGCAGGTGATACCGGACTATTTCGTTTGGTGCCACCTAGTTGAGAAAGAGTGGATGGCAACCATGTATTCACAGCCTTCATCCTTTCCCAGGAGATGCAATAGTTAGCTGTAAGAAAAGAGTTAAAACTGCTCTGTAGTACTCATCTCTGAGCATCCCTCCTGCCCCTTGCACATTTTCCTCTTCTGCCATCTCCTGTCTGGAAAAGATAAGAACTGCGCTGGTGTTCATTCAATGAGCAAACCAAGCAGAAGGATCTTAGCTCCAGCCCCACAAAACAAACTTCTGGATGGTTCAACCTACAGACCTACTGCTAGACAGGAAGAATAAAGGCATGGTCATATTGCCTGCCTGGTTTCTACATTTCCCAGTCACTGAATTCTTTCAAAGGTAGCTGGAAACTGGAACAAGGGTCAAATTCTCCTCATGGATTTTCAAGACACCGATTTAGAGAAAAACGGTGCTTTAAGGACATACAATTTATTTCTGTGGAGTTCAGGAAATGAACCCACAGTTAATTGCAGTGAATGCTGTTTTCTTCATTTTACCAATACCAACTGATAAGCGTGGTGGGCTCACGTGACGCAGCCCGGGGCTAGGGTTCTGATGCACCAGTGACTGAAAGCCAGCCCCACTCCCTTTCCCAGTGAAAGCTACTCTTGCATTAAAGGCTGAAAACATGATCCTCCTTTGGGAGGAAAACAGTGAATTTAAGGGCCATCAGACTTTGTTTCCTTTTTAAAAATACAGCAGTATGACTTATGTCAAGTATAGACATATGTCTGTAGTGTCCCAAGCTGCAGGAAATCTTACAAATGCTTCTTCTAGAAGAGCATCTTCTAATGCTCTTTCAGTTTTGGCATCAAGGTCAGTAGGGTCATGGCTGAACCATCCAGTGCACCACAGAGATCTCCTTTCCCTTATCAGAGCAATCCTATGGATGTGCTGAATTTTACAGTATTGCTGCCTGCCCACAGTAAACAGAGAAACTGAACACAGCCCCTGTGGGCTCACTTTCAATTTCATATTTCAGTCAGGTCTTTTACTGGGAATTATACAGCGTTTTACCGACAGGATTTTGTGAACAGTTTAAACCCCTGCAGAACACAATCAGGTTTTCTCTTGTATTTTTTATGGAATTAATAAACTGATTTGAGCTTAGCCTGGGCTTTCATTTCTCAGCTTTTTTTTTATTAATATCTGTAGGAGCTGGAATCATCTTACCTGGATCTGTCTCCTGGCAGCTAGAGGACTGTCCTGGTTAGAAGAAAATGAAAGTGATATGTGGGAAACACCCGGGTCATTTTAGTGGAGATCTGCAAGTTTATGAAGTAGAAAAGGGTTTAATTATGAGACTTAAAGAGCTATAAAAGCTATAAATGTTACAGCCAAAAAAAGGAGAAAAAAATGTTCCTCCTCACAAACTATTTCTTGCTTTACTTTTAGAATTCTTTGTAAGTAGGCTTTTTCTGGTAAAAATTTCTTTGGGAGAATTTTGGACACATCGGGATTATGCACAGTAAAAACCATAAAATCTGTCAGATCATATGTAGGACACTGTAAGGTGTATATTAAGCACCAGAAAAAGCCAGATAGCTGGAAAGGGAAAGCTACTACCCCAGTATGTGATGAATTCATGACAGAAGTCAGAAAGGAATGCCATATTTTGATTCAAAAGATAAATGCCAGGTTAGTTATTTCTTTTGCTGTTTCAACCATCTACTGCAACTGTTATCAGCCATAGCAGCTACAGGCTTATGAAAGACTTACTGTACCTCAAAGAGATTATTGATGAAGATAACACACCTCAAAATAATGTTTTCCATTGACTCTCATCCAGCTCAAATATTTGCTGCCAAGTCAGCTGAGGAAAGAGCAGTTGAACAGTTGCTCTGATTTCCCGCCAGCACCTCAGTGTCCTCACCTGGGTGCTTGCTTTGGTGTCACTTCAAGGAGAAAGCCAGATGCATGCAAGGAGGCCCAGCCCAGTGGCTATCTCAGCAGAGAAAGACTGGAGATAACAATCCTTGTCTGGGGTACCGTACTTACCTTTCCCTAAGTTATCAGCCCAAATCCTGAAGGAGCTGTTGTACTGATGAAACTGTTTAGGGTTTGGTATCTGCTGTCCCCTGGCCTGGCTGCAGCTCATTATGAGAAGGAACTAACCTTCCTCTCTCTTGGCACCAAGCTGTTTTCTGGAAGAGCTATAGCTCTGCTGATGCCTGGATGAGTTCTCCACAGAGTCCAGCCTACCTCTCCTCTGTATTCCAGCATTGTCTAACTCGGCTCTGGCCCGACTATCACAAATGGAAAGCTACGTGCAGCCAAGCTTCATCCTGTTGTAGCTGTGGATGCTGCCTTGTGCTTCCTGTAGACTTCTCACGCACCTTCACCGGAGGACAGGCTTACCCTACACACTGTCCCTTCTAGATTAGCCTTGTTTTCTAGACCTGCTCCACATGAGCCTCAGCTCATTCCCTGAATGTTGTGTTTCCTGGCTTAGCCCCACTGCAGCAAAGCCACCCTTCCAGGGACACCATTAACTCAGCTGCATTCTGTCCTGTGCTTTGCAACCGGCAGTATCCAAAACAGGAGCTGAGCTCTTCTCCCATTTCTGCACAGCACAGCCAAGCTCACCAGTGTTCTCCTGCCAGCAGGTTTAAAGGGACCAGTCTCCATCTGACTCAAGGCATTTATGGAATAGTAGACCATGCTGTGAAACAGTTAAGTGCTGTTTTTATTCCCAGTGAGAGCAATATGCTCAAATGCATCTCTCCAAAACTGGAGGAAAGAACAAATACCTTGGTATCCATGAAAATTACAAACAATAACATATGACACAGAATACAAGAGAAAATGTACATTCAAAAGAGCACTGCTGACTTGAACCCAACATAAGACTTGGGGCAGCACAACCTAAAAAACCAGATCTGTGGATGTCCCTAGGCCCAAGGTGACAATTCAAACTTTCAAGTCCTTGTCCAGTGCTCTGGACTGGACAGTAAGCACTTTGTAGCCCGAGATGTTAGAACAGCCTTAAATGAGAGAAAAAGCAGAAGGATTTTATGCCTCTCTTTCAATAATACTGACGGCAGGTCTGAAGCAGCATCAGGGAAGCCACCGATGATTCTTCACGAGGGGAAGAAAACACCAAGATTTATCCAACCTGCGTTGACTTTGGGTGCTGCAACCCGGCATTTTTAAACACACTTTTGTTTTTTCAGACTAAGAATAGCCCTTTAAGTAATGTTTAGAGAGTTATGCTGAATCCAAACCTGTCTGAAAGACTTGAATTTACTTAAATGACAGCAGTCCTTCAAAAAGATTGCATGTAATTTTCCACTGTCATTAGTGGGTCATTAACTGAGAGCTATTATGAGATGGGGAACAGGAAGAGAAGGGCACCTGAGTAATAAATCAATGAGCAGCTAAAAAACAGTAAATTATTCCAGCCTTATACAAGATACTCAGGCTGAAAAACTGGCAAGTTAGCTCAGCATGGTTCATGCCAAACCCACAACAGTGCCTTATTTCACAGCTGGTCAGACCAGTTTTTAAAATGCAAATTTAAGTCATGCTTTTCACCAAACTTCAAGAGGGGTCACACCTTCACTACTACACAGTCACATTTCACTGGGAGAATGTGAGGACTACCCCTTGAAAACTGCAAAGGAAATTCTAATTTCACTTAAATCAGAGTCTCTCCCAGAACAGGTCATGGGTTTTTACTTTTTTTTTTTTAACCGGAACTTTGTCAAAGATCAGCAGTATGTAGGTGTCATCTAAAAAGATGCTTGGAGGGGCAGCAGGTTATTTGTTTCATGATAGCTTCTGGAGCAAAACAAAAAAGAGCAATTTTTCTAAAAATTGGTTTCTTCTTTCTTCCTCACAAATATTTAGGTTTTGTTTGGACTTAAGGGAACTGGAAGAGATTTGGAAAAAAATAGAAAATATTTTCATGGGGAATACAGTTCACATTTTCATGTGAGCAGAACACATCATTAACAGGAATGGCTGAACAGTCCCCACCACATCACAGGCCTTCGTAACATGACTGCACCTCCACTCTCCTATCAAGCACTGGAGCACAAATGGACCCAAATGCTCAGTGTTTCCAGCAGTGTTTCCAGTTTCAGGAATAAGTTATAAATAAATACATGTAACATGACTATTAATTCATCAGACTTAAACACTGCTTAAGCCACTACTCAGCCGACAGACAGACGCTTCAGAAGTCTCTAAATTTCTCCACATTTCTGAAAGCTAAAGCTTAAGGTCATGCAGTGGAAGTAGAAAAAAGGTTCACAAATGCACTCTAAACTTCCTGGGATTGGCAGAAATGGCATGTGAATACAGACCCGAGAGAATAGATGCCCAGCTCCTCAGGAAGACACTGACCCTTGAGGAGGGAGCAGCCCCTAGGCACCCTCACTCTGGGTACACAGAGGGGTCCCATACAAACCCCTCTAGCATTTTTCTCTGCTAGGTGCTACATCATAGCTATTGCAGAGTCCTCGGTGCTGCTCTCCTGCTCCAGGCCCACCCGGCGGATGGATTCGCTGTATTTCTGCCGCCCCAGCTCAATGATGGCTTCAATCTCATCAGCGATGTCCTGGCGGCCACTCTCTTTCATGGCTGTAATCAGCTTGCTCACACAGTCAGGATCCTCTGAGTTCTGCTGAGCCCACGAGAAAAGCATGTCCAGGATCTGCTTATTGAGGTCCTCTCTGAAGGAAGGAGGAAAGACAGAAGAAACCGACACGCTCTCCTCAGCAGCAAACCAAAGAGACCTTACCTAAGTCCCAGCCACAGCTAGAGCCTTAAAGAAACCATACAGACACACAAAGCACTCAGTGGGCCTGCCTCTTCCCCACCCAGCATACAGGAGCTGCAGTTCCTGCGTGAACATTTCTCTATAAAATATTTTCCTAACACAAGTACCAAATTAAGGCATTCTGCTTTTGAATATAATTTTCTCACAGGAACACTATTTGGATCATAACAAGTATAATTCTCTTCTACTGCTTTGGCTTTTTGGTCAGGCTGCAAGTCCCATGATGTATCACAAGCTCTTTTTGAATAACGATGATATTCACAATTAAAGCCATAGATCATTTCTCTTTGTAAGAGATGGAGTCCGGCCAGGAATCCGATCACAGAACAAAACAGGAATGCAACTCAGCTGAACTACAAAATTCATCAGGTTTGTTATTTCCCAATTTTGTTTTTCAAACAAAAAAGCTTTATTTTATAATGGCAAGAGAAAATAATCAGTTTCCCATTATAAAGGTATTATTTTCAGAAGAGCCATTAGTCAACCCATCTTTAATCCAGTGAAACAATTACAGTGGAAGAACTTTCAACCAGCCAAGCATTGATTTATACTATTACACAGCAGATAGATGAGCAGATAGATATAATGCATCGCTGTTGATTACTGTGTCCTGTCTCACCTGTGATTGTATCCTATGCGCTCTATCTGCTGGTAGGTCAGGCCCAGGTTGAGGCCGATGCTCTGCCAGTCAGCTCCCACGCGCCTGGCAATGCCCAGCAGGTTTGCCTGTGTCAGGTACCCGGTCTCAGCATTGCCCAGGTTCAAGGGAGGGAAGGAGAAGCCATACAGGGGACTGGGGTTCTCATCCCAGCGGGGTTTCAGTTGCTGTGTCACAAAGAAGAGAGAGAAAAACATTCTTTCCTCTACCATCTGTTTTCATAGGGGTAGCGTCCAGCCACTCAGTCTCCACAGTGAAATCTCCTTCCTTCTGCTGGGGAGAAAGGAAGTTCTTGGGGCTGTAAGAAGCAAGGAGGACTTACATTTGGCAGTGACCAGCAATGCTCACTGCCTCAGGAAAATATCAAATCGTAGTGCTCACAGTCATAGCACACATCGGAGATTTCCCTTCCTGCATTTACAGAGCAATTTAAAATAAGCCACATCCCTGAAGCATATTTGCCTCAGTGGTAAGAGAGCACTTAGTCTAGGTTTGTAGCTGAGGTTGTGTGTGCCAGAAAGGGATGTGAGATCATCACACATGATCAGAAGGGAAGCATTCAGCCTAGCAAGGTATTTATTGTTTTAGGCTTCTCAAATGTCACTTAAATTCTGTAAGTTGCATTCCTCACTGTAACATACAACCTAGCCTTTAAAACTCACACCAGAATACCTACACTCAATGTCTATGTTCAAATCCAGCATAACTAACTAGCTCATCCTATTCCTTTCTTTTTTCCTGCTGCGTGAGCTATGTGACTAAGAAATTCATAAACAAAACAGACACTTCCTTTAATTACAGTGAGCTTCCTTGCATACTACATTCTCATTTATTCAAAGGATCCACCCTCTCTGACTCTCTGACCACCCATCCGACAAGCCTGACAGGCAAGATGAGCAGAAGAGGTGGAGACTACTCCCAGCTCTTCATGTTCGTGTTTCAAAAGAGTGTTCTTGTTTCACAGGGAGTGTAAAATCTCCACCATGACACGGCTGGACAGCTATTTCTTGTGGTCATTCATTTCATGCCCTCTCATGGAGGAAAACAAAATTAGCTGAGCAGGAATGCCATGCTCTTATCCAATCTAGATTAATTTTTCTGTAGGAGACAACTCACAGGCAGTTTGATGGGCAGAGTAGCAAGCCACAGGGAGTCTGGACCTTTTCTCTTCCTGGTGGCGTCTTCAGGGATGCTGTCTGGAACTGCCCCTCGGTAGAAAGAGACCTTTGCAAAGAGAAAGCGTGCAGAGAGGCTCTGATTCAAGCACAGCGGCCCAGCCTATTGGCACCATGTCTTTTCCATTTGGGAAAGAATGAATTCAGCGTTCTCATCTATCCTCAGCCCACAAATATGGCCTCTCAAGTATGTGTAACTGGGAGGAGCACTGAGGTTCTGCCATAAAGGCTGGACTTTCTGCCAGCACCCCAAAAGTTAATGGCAGGAATGTAAGTCAGACAGTTAAGTGATGAGGAGTGACCCTTTGAGATTACACTTCTTGATTATTCAGAGTATAGTCAGTGAAATGCAAAGCCAGAGAAAGAGGGTAGGAAAAGAGTCATGCCCAGCACTCAGAGATTATTATGATGAGTATTGTAAAAGCAATGATGAAGGAGGAAACAAGAAGTCAGTGTAACTGGTTGTTCACCTGGCCTTTTACAGCTTGGCCTTTTCTGTCCACAGGGGAGGTCACATAGATTTCCTTCATGTTCTTCAAGTGGGAGTAAAAAATAAATGAGAGACGTCCATCCACGCAGTCAGGGCGATCTGTGCAGAGAAGCAGGAAGCATTCAACTTGTGCAGAAAAGTGTGCAGAAGCAGATCAGTCATAAAAATAAGCCCACCTGGCTATTGCCCTCTGCAGGTTTAAAAGAGCATGAGAAGAAACGAAAGTCTGCAAACAGCACTTTCATAAGGAGAAGCAGACAGAAATGTTGTGTGACCGGAGAATGTGACAAGGTGAGTGTCCACGGGTTGGCTGCTGTGAGTGGTGGGTGAGCTGGAGACAAGAGAGGAATGCCATGGAGGAGTACAGCACGCAGCAGAAACAGGGCTAGGGCCAGAGCAGGACAAGAAGTAGGTAGGGAGGAGCAGAACGAGCCCAGTACTGCCATACCCATATCAATGCTGATGCCTCGCTCAAAAGCTGCAAAGAACTGCTCTCCCTCAAACATCTCCACCATGTCGGATGGCTCAGGTCCTCGATAGCGGTCCTGCAGCTTCTTCAGCACTGGGTCAACCTGACAAGGACAACAGTGTTTGGTCCAAAGCACATCTGCCCCCTGACCCATATGTTCCCCTATACCCATGATGCTCCTCTCACCTTCAACAAGGAAGGCTGTTTTACATGAAAAGGATGTAAACAAATGAACAAAAACCCATTAAAAAAAGCATTTTTAGCACTGTCGCTATTTTTTTAACAGGTCTTTTTAACTTCAAAGACAAGGAGGGATTCACTTGCTACGATCTCCCACTCACTATTCAAATACATTTTCGCTGCAAAAAGACACATGCTACAATAGCACACAGCTGAGGACACCAGAAAGCTCATTTTGACTTTGTAGCATGTGATCACAGTGGCAGTACAAGAGTCAGGTTAGATTCTTCTTTCTATTTGTAACAGTAAACCTCTCTTACTCTACAACCATTTCCTGGAGGATTACAGACACAACCCAAACAACAATCTCACTCTGAGTGTCATTACTGCCTCATCTGGAGACAGTTTTAGCCCAGAACCCAACATAAAATTCCTTGCAGATGTTTATGTCCACAGGTCACTTCAATACAGGAGCACAGGTAAAGAGAAGGAGCACCAGAGCAGAGAACTATGCAGAGCTGGATATGCAGCCCAGTAGTGGCAGTCTGATAAAATAACCCTCACCTCGCCCAGCTGCACTGCCTGCCAAGGGACACATTCTCCACGGCTGCACACTCATACTCACACTAATCTGAAACAACACTGCTGAGAGCTGATACCCCTAGGAAGAGGCAGGAGAAGAGAATGCATGAGCACTTCCCATCTCCTTCTTGACAAAGTCAAACAGATTAGCTCACGCTCATAGCATAAACTAACCCGATGTTGCACTGAAGCAGATTCAGGAGTGCTCATATGTTCTGTTCCAGTGCTTGAACTGAGAACAGCGAGGAACATAAGGAGAAGTACCATTTCTAACCACTCCAGCTGAAAACAAAGCAGTGCTGCTGCCCACACCACTTAGCCCATGTCAGACAAGCGACGCGTAAACTTTGACTTAAATATAAGCCAACGTGTTTTGCTCACATTTGCTGGATGATAATAGCATATATATGGCCAGTAACTGTGATTCAGCTGATTTTAGCAGCCCAGTCCTCAGGTTTGCAGGGGAGGATATCAATGCATGGCATTTACCACTGCATAGAATGAATTTTTTTTCTTTCCCCAGCTCCCTGTGAGTCAGTATCACACCACCAACAGTGTGGTGACAGCATACCCCAGCCATGACTCTGGGGCGGTGAGCAGGACCGTTTGGGGCACTGCTGCCTTTACATCCTACAAAGGGAAGTCTGGGAAGCTCAGGAGCAAGGCAGGGCAACCCAGATCAGACCTTGTGCTTGGGGACACACTGTAGCAGGACTTGCTCGGGGTCCTTCTTCCTCTGCAGTGCAATGAAGTTCACCTGGTACAGACGCAGTCGCTCATAGACCTTCTTGGCAATGCCTCCAATGTAGGTCTTGGTGGTGTACCACAGCCAGTACCTGGAGACAAGGAATTTAAAAAAACCCGAGGGACCCTGCCCAGAGAAAGGTGCCAGTGTCACACCAACACAATTGGAAAGAATGACAGGTGGAGACAAAGTGCTAGGCTGGGCCTGACTTGCAAAAGGAAAAGGGAACAGATAGAGTTAATGTCATGGCCGCTGGTCAGAGTGTGGGAAAAGCAAGGCAGAGGAACATCCCATCTTTTCCTCAGGACTAATCCTGCACTTACCAGGAGAAGTGAGTGACTTCAAACACCGCATAAAGATGGGTGAATTCCAACACCACCTCACTGGTAATGTCATTCCAAGTTTGGCCCTCCAGGTCACCATGGAGAATATGCAGCCTTGACCGATCCAAATTTAGCCCTAAAGACACCAATGATCAAGAGATGCTGTACGCAGCAGAAGCCTTTATTCATGGCTTTACAAACCCAGCCACAGGCTTGGGTGATTTACTTTTTAAAGCCACCAAATAAGGGTTCATGGCCTTATCTTCAGCATCCAGGACTGAACTTTGGTCAAAGAGGAGCAGCAATAAAAGGACCAGGCTATCCCATTGCTTTTGGGATATTCTGGCAAAATATGCAGAGATAAAATGATAGTGTGCTCATTCCCACTAACAGATTCATTAGATAATCCTCATCACTAAAATCTATGGTTATTAATCAAGTTCTATCTCCTTCTAATGTACATCTCACAGACTTTTCAATCCTGATGCACTTCAGGCATACAAACACCAGGTAGTGTTATAATGAATGCCATGTATTTCTTCACAAGAAAACTAGGGGAGGTCAAAGAAAATAGGAGTAAGGAGACTCAGGGTACTCAGCAAACAGAGGAATCCCTGGCATGACTGAGGCTGTTTTTAGCAGTTTTCAGAGTGGGATATGGCTTAGCATACAATCATACATTTTTAAATGCAGTGGCTCAGCACATTATTCATATGCAAGGAAAAGAGAAGGCTGACTCCTGGAGGCAGCACGTTCATTTCATGCTTCAAGCTATTCCCAGTCATGAATCAAAGCCCTTTTACAATGCATCTCCTCAGTGGGCAGGAGTGCCTCTCCAACCCACCACAGTAAAACCAGCAGTTTAAATACACGTGTGGTTTGGCAGAGTAATCCTTTTTCCAAGACCATTCTCCCAGCTTGTCTGGTCTGTGAAGCCCAGCCCTGATCTGACAGACCTGAACTACCTTCAACTCCCACCACTCTGCACCACCACACAGTCAGCAGACACACCTTGCTGTTCCTGCAGGAAAAGCAGCAAGCTTTATCAACAACAGGAGAGGTAAACAAAATTCTCTCTTGCCATTTGTGGTTTTCCAAATATGGCGCCTCCCTTTGTCAATTTTGGGAATAAGCTGACCTGTGACCCCGGGTGGAAGAGGCAGCTGAATTCTCACTGGCTTGAGAAAATCCACCGTGGAGTCCTGGGAGAGGAAGAGCAGGGGACTGGCTCTGCACCCTGCATTGGCTGTGATTTCCTGTATCTCTTCTGCAGAGACTGGCAGCACCTGGATGCAGCAGACAGCACAGTGAGCAGAACAGTCAGGCACCAAATTCCCACACTGCTCACTCAGTTCCTCTAGCACCCAGCAGGCAAATGCTGCTCTTGCTGCAGGCCTTGTTGAGAAATAAAGCACAGTGAACTTCAGCTGAAGTCTGGCAACCTTTTGGGCTGGGATGGACTTAAAGTATTACAAGAGCATCTAGCAGCTCTACAGAACAATTCATTTTAGTGGAGTGATTTTAGAATTAGATCCACATTAGATTCCCCCACCATTCCAAATTTTCACTGAGCTGTTTTGCTAGGGTCAGTTTTGCAAGGGAAAAAGAGGCAAAATCTTCTTGTGTTCCCTTCATGGCAGCTACCTGCTGATCTGCTGGAGATCCCTTTCCCACACAGGGCAGCACGGAGCATGGCCCAGGTTGCAGGCAGGGGAGTTAAGAGAGAAGGTGATCTGAGATGGGTCAGCCCATGAAGCAACTGTGTCTACACATGAATTACCCTAGGGCAGACATCCCTGATCAGGTCTGTAGTGAACAAGAGAAAACAGCTGCACCAGAGCTCAGCAAAAAGCATACATACCTGCAGCTTGACACTACGAGGCTCTTTGGTGACTCCAGGAGGAAAGATCACTTTGATGTTTGGATCCACACTGGAAAAGAGCAATGTCCCCTCTGCTGGCACTTTGCATTCATTTTGCACAAGTCGAGACACAACAAGGAACCAAGAGAAGTGAAGGACACAACAGTGGGCCACACACTTCTGTAACGGAGGACAAAGAAGAAAACGTATAGGCACATAACTTAATACAATAAAGGCAGGAAAATGAGTACCAGCCAAACAGAAGAAAACACTAGATCAGAGATGAAGCATGGCAGACTGCAACTCATCAACTTCAGGAGACACACCTCCATGAGAGAGGAAACCTGGAGCTGAAATCCACTACATTTTATAGCAGCTGGTCAAAACACAGCTCATGAGATGTTTCAAATAGGTTCAGTCTTGGCTGGGCACAACCAAAGAGGGGAACAGGAACAAAGTGTGTCACTGGTAATTTCAATCTGCTCACCTTTGATTTTCTCTTCCACTTCACTCTCGTTTTCAGATCATTCCAGCTCTGCCCACTGAAGGTGCGAACCACCACCTCATGCTGGTGAGGGGTTTGAGGTGAGATATATGGCATCCAGATCTGCACCTCCTGGCAAAAAAGCATTCCTGTGAGACACCAATTGAAAGAATAAAGCAAGCCCAGCTTTGCTCTGTGGCTTCCTATACAGACAAGAAGAAGGAGGGTACAACATGGCCTGTATGCAGGTAATCAAAGAACCTGCAGTCTCTGGGAAGGTGACAGGAAACATCAGGTCTGCTGTGGACTGTGATTGCAGGAAAAATTCAGCAGCTTCTGAGCAGAAAGGGCAAAGTAACTTTTGCAGTGGGCTGCTGTCAGCCATGATGGGGCTGGTGGGTAGCGTGACTACTCCCCAGCTTAAATGTAAACTACACAATCACTTTTAGAGAAGGATGCAAATCATTCTCATTTCAGGCTAATGCCAGACACTGGACTTACTTATCCTTTGCAGAGCAGGGGGGTTGTGAGTGAGAAAGGTTATAGCTCAGCTCAGTTCGGAGCAGTGGGGAAGGCAAAGGTGCCAGGCCAGCACAGTATCAGAGAAGCTGGCTGTGTCCTTTCTGATTTTCTGCATCAGGGCTTCTTTGAGAGGCGGTCTTGCAGCTACTTAAAAGCACCTGGGATGGGAGTGACTGTCTCACAGGTCCCAAAAGGCACTCTCAGAAGATTCTACTGAGCTTCTGCAAAGGCAGATTCATCAGGAGGTGGCCTGGGTGTATCCTCACCTGCTGGAATTGCACCCCATGAGGCTGCAGCTCCAGGACTCTACTCAGCAGGACATCGTGGTGTTTCAGCTTTACCCACTGAGGATCCGGCGTGAGGGATCGGAAGCAGATCCGCAGAGGATCAGAGGCAGCCCCCGGCGGAAAGTAGAAATGGATGCCACAAGCCAGGACCACTCTGCAGCCTTCAGAGGTGACAGTAAAACTTCCAGAAGAAATGCATGAATTTATGACATTGTACAGTGACTTCAGCCCTCCAAAAATCTACCGAAGAATCTCATACTTGTGTTTGACTGGCCTACTGAGGCTACAGGCTCCTATATATTCCTGCAATACCCACCATGCACCTTATCTGGGACCTTCTTACACCACAGTAATGTAAGTTCTTAATAACAGAGGCTTACCTGCCCTCTCCTGATGCAAGGAAGAGTCTTTTTAGCCTTCCGGTGCTGGATTTATCTGTGGCAGTAAGATTTGGGTAGGAGAAGGAGATAGAGGTTACTTAAACCAAGGTAGATGAGAAAGGCTGAACAGTTTTAGCTTAATCCTAACCTGGCAAAAGTCACTAATGGAATCCTGGTCACACTGTAGCAAGAGGATGGCATGAGGCCTCCAGGTACCCAAAACATACTGAAAATGCTGACTCTCCCCCAGGGAAACTCAGAAACAGAGGGAATTAGAAAATATTTCAGTTTACCCCTGCAGCTCTCAGGGCCATGTTTGACTGTTTGGGGCCACCCCTGGGAATCAGTGCTTGCTCCTGTGAACATGAGCACCACTGGGAAACCCTGCTCAGATTCATGCTCATTTCATCACCTTCCTCTTGGACAAAGAGCTGCTCCTCTGCAACCCATGAACCCCAGAAAAGCAGCTCTCTGAGGTTCTAGCATGAGCCACCAGAGCCTTAGGGCCATGAAGCAAGTCCAGGAACTGGTGCTCACCTCTGCTAAAAAGGCTGGACCCATTTAGGGACCTCTCCTGATCTGTTTCCTGTGAGTCCCATTTTCACTTCCACTGTAAAACCCTACTGAGAAAGCCCAATTCCAGGGACCACTGAGCCCTTCAGACTGGGATAGGCCTCATAAAAACATAACTAGTACTGTCTGTATCCTTACAACTTAATAATCATTCCAGAAAAATAAATGCTGATCTGATTCCCCCCTGCTTGTCTTCCCTAATCCAAATCCATCTACACCATGCTGGGCTGAGTGAGGGAACAGCTGGGCAGAACACACAGCAGCAGAAGCCTTGCAATTACCAGCCTGTGGGGATGGTTCAGTTTCTCCCAAGGGATTGCCTCGGATGTGCACGAACGGCAAGGTCTGGATCTCAGCAGGGATGGCACGCAGGCAGTTGTTCTGCAGATCAAGTCTGGACAAGCTGGGCAGGCTGGCAAGCGAGGCAGGGACTGTCACCAGGAGATTGCTGTGGAGATGCAGCCGACGCAGAGACTTCAAATTGGCTGCAGGTTGGAACAAGAAGTGACCCCCCATCTGTGCTGTTAATTGCATTGCATGTCAGCTCCCACCCTCCCTCTCTCCTCAGCCCATGTAAACACGCACATAATTAGGGAAAAGCACAAAAGCTTAACATCCCTTTAGCTCACAAAATAAAAAGAGGGCAAGGAATTAGCTGAGAGGCAACCCAGCCTCCTCTGTCCCCTGCTTTTCAGCTACAATTAAGTTTCTTCTGTAACAACATCAAAAACAACTTCAGTCACAAAGTAATACTGGTTCACGGCGGACAGTGTGATTCCAAGCCCGGATTTGCATCCCATCAAACCTCAGCTCTTCTCTTACTAGTCCCAGGTGCTACCCAAAACCAGCCAGGCCAGATCCTCAGTCCTTGTAAATTGTACTGAAATCTCAGTAGTGTTGCAGATTCACAGAAAGTGTGGTCCAGAGAGCTGTTAATGCTCAAAGGCACTGAATGAACCAAGTATGATCCTTCTGGACACCCCTTCCATTTATCTCCAATATGGCATGGTTCATGATAACAAATCTGGGGACCAAGGGTCCCAGGGGTTGTACCAAACACTTGGCAAGCCCATGTCCTTCTCTTCCCTAATAAAATACATACCTAGGGAGTCTGGGATGCTTGATAAGCGGTTCCCAGAGAGATCCAGCTCCGTGCAGTTGTGCAGATTCCCAACTTCTTCAGGGAGCAATTCCAAAGCATTTTCTGAGAGATCCAGATCCTGCAGCATTGACAGCTCCCCAATGCTCTGAGGTAAGTCTTTCAGCTGATTTTTCATTGCAGAGAAGAAAGTCAGTTTGCTCAGACGGCCAAAGTCCTTAGGAAGTGTCACCAGGCTATTGTGGCTCACCAGGAGCACATGGAGGCTGGGGAGGTGGAGAATGCAGCTCGGCAAGGTGGAGAGTCTATTGAAGCTGAGATCCAGGTGGGTGAGACACCTGAGGGTCCCAAAGTCTGGTGGCAAGCTTGTCAGGGAGCCATGCTGATAGGAACCAAACTCATCCCTAGCATGGCCACCTGGGTGAAGCGGAGGGAGAGGTCAGTATGCTACCAGAAGAGATCATCAGCCTCATGTGAGACTCAGCACAAAGATCCACAAGATTGGGAGTTACTGATCACAATGAGCAGCACTAATCACAAAGTACACAGAGAAGAGAGTTTTCTGCTCCATGCCTCAGTTTCCTGACCAGTGAAAGGGGTGTAACAGTGAAGAGCTGTTATGAAATCAGGAGACATCAGTGAACCAGTAAAACTCTGCTAAACACATCTGGAGTCAAAGCTCAATGAGACAGGTCACCCCACACATTCACCACACTTCAGCAGGGTGGCCCATCTACCTCCCACTCTCCTTCCCCACTTCTTCCTCACTACCAGTGGTCAACACACAACACTTTATGGATCAAGAAAATGGTTCCTGTCCTCAAGGCTTTATCCATGCTGTTGAGAAAGAAACAGCCCTGAGGACTGAAATCTGCCCTTGCAAGTCTGGAGGGCACACATGAGGAAAGCAATGAAAATGTGGGAGGAAAAAGTAGGTAATTCAATATTTTGTAGGGCAAAGAGCATAGAGAGGGAAGAATGAAAGTTCCATATCCCAGCTTGTGACGCTCAAATTGGAGAAGGGCTGCACCCCTGGAAAATAACTTGAGCAAACAAAAGGAAACTTGCAAACTTTTCCACTTGTTCATTGTTTCATACTCCTTCTCCACTGTTTTCTAATTATATTCATATACAGCAGAGGGCACCAAACATTTTTTTATGCTGCATAATGGTACAAAATGAGAACAACCAAACTAACAGGCACATTGCACTTTGTACATAAGACTTTAATTAATTACTTTATTGTGCTCCAGGATGCTCAGAGTGTGTGTCCATCTCACAAAATAAGACTGATAAAAGGTACTGTTGTTATTGCCACCTTACTAAAGGGGGAAAAGACAAATCAAATCAATCATATGAGAAATTTGTGACAGATATAGAAACAAACCTCAGAGTTTTAAGTTTTTAGATGGAACCCTGAATTCTGCCCCCGAACTTCCCCTTTTTTCTTCTCATTTATTTTTAAAATTCTACATCCCAAAGAGCAAATGATTGTTTGACACAGAAATTATACAAATTGTATTGAGATCCTCCCACAATAAATAGATGAGACAGTCAAATAATGATCTAATATTTATAGCTCTAACAGTTATTACACTTTGCCAAATGACTTGCACACCCTGTGTCCTACTTTAGATAAAATGTTGAACAGCCTCTTCTGGTCTATCTTGAACTTTGCTAAACCTACAGTCACTGACAGTAAGCAAGGATTAAGCATGGATTGATTCAGACAGAAACACAGCAAAGACAGCAAAGACAGCTCTCAAAAATGAAAGAGAGGCTGAACATTCACCAAAAGATTCAACACCTTTCAATCCCCCTCTTCTTGCATAACTGCAAAAAATGCTCTTCTTCTGGAGAATGGCAATAGAAAATGCTGCAGCATCAACCCAACTAGACTCCAAAAACCCCCAGGCAGCTGTAGAAACAAAGGGAGGAAATAAGAGTCCAGAAGCTCTATCTTGTTGAAATCAGCATTCAGCTCTGAGCAAGGCTGAGCCAAAGCTGAGGTAAGGGACACTGGAACAAAACACTTCCAAGGGCAGTTTGTCCTGCAGATGTGGAGAGAAGTATTAACAAAAAATCTGAGCTTAGAAAAGCTGGATGATGATGGGCCCCGGAATTTACCTTTAAGCACCAGGGATTTCAGGCACTTCAGATGAGGAAGGCTGCCCAGTGTGGTGTCAAGGAGACAATCGTTGCTGCTGAGCCGGAGGAACTCAACCTGGACCACCTCTCCCTGTTGCTCCTTGAACAGCTGGAGGAAACGGCGGCAGCCGTCAGGATAAACATCCAGGTTCAGTCTGTTGTCCGCAAGGCAGGAGCCAGTGGGGGCAGGAGCCCCCGAAGTCCCCTCCCCGCACTCATCCCTGAGCCCCAGCAGCTCTGCCATCTTCTGCATCTCATCCACAGGGTCCAGACATGCTCTGACTTGCCAGGCAGGCAGGCACTGGCAGCACAAGGCAGCTGGGGCAAGGAGAAGAGGAAAGATGGCTCTGAAAAAGAACACAGGTGCACGATGAAGGCTCCTGCCTCAGTCCAGAGTGGCTGGAAACAGTTTATAATCACAGCAAGATGATAGGAAAGATTACACGTATGTTACTGAAAACTTTGGAGGCAGAGAGCACAGAAATGCAGCATGACAGATGTCACAGAGGCTTCTCCTCCTAGGGAAAACCTCTGAATGTTTCCAGCCAACATCTCAGCAGGGAACGGAGCAATTACGCACCATCAGAATAAAGACCAATATTAACTTTAAAAGATATAAATGTAAATGCCTATGCCTAATGCAGATTTCAAGATGCCTTAGTGGGAAATTTTACAAGTGGAGAAGAAAACTGGGGCAGGGAGAGCTGAGCCAGAAGCAGAGCCCAGAGGTGGCTCACAGACTGTGACAGGCCCTCATCGAACCCGGTTGTGAAACCCAGTGTCAATGGGATAAAAGCAAGTCGACAAAGGGCAACAGAGAAAATGTGTCAGGGACAGGGACAGCGATAGAAAAGGCACGTCGGTGGTGCAGGAGCAGCACCTCCTGAGCTTGGCAATTAAACTAGCTCATGGTGTGAATATCAGGAGCTCTTTGTAAACCCTGCCATAGATCGAATTGGTAAATAGAAGTTTCTTTTGATTGATGCAGAATTAGAACAAACTTGGCTGCTGTCTGAGGTCAGCAGAAACAAGCTAATGCCCCAGCAACACCCTGAGGAACAGTGATTTTACTGTTAGCCTGTGGGACATGGCAGCACTTATGTTCCTAAAGCACAGTCTGGGGGAGGTGTCGCCCTCTGAAAGAGCAGGAATGCCCCACCCTGAAAAAAAAGAAATATAAGGACAAGAACAGGAAGCAGAGCCCAGAGGCAGCTCTCAAACTGTGCTGGGTCCTCGCTGAACCTGGTTTGTGAAACTGAGTGTGAATAGGACAAAAGTGAAACCACTGCTTTAGTATAAACGTGAACATTTCTTACAAAGATATTGTGCACAACATGTACACAGCCCCCTTATAGATGTGTAAGAAAAAAGTCCATCTGCTATAGCTTTGTAAAACTGTCAGTGATGAAGGAACCAGAGAGCAGCTCTGGAAGCCACAGAGGCAGCCTCAGGGACAACAGACGCGGACAGACCTCTGGTGCAACAGACACTCCGAAACACACACCTGCACACGGACACATAGCCCCACATACAGACACACACAGCCCTTCACATGG
>WAAG01082748.1:0-15298 GCA_013390105.1 Tichodroma muraria
GTTCTGAGCCAGTTGATTTTGGGCCTTCCTCAAGAGACAGGTGGAAAAGAACCAGTTCAGGCTCCTTTGCTAACTGAAAGTCCCTTCTTTTTCATAGGCTTTCACAGAGACGATGTTTGCCAGTAGATCCCTTGTAGATGAAGCCTTTCTGTATGCAAAGGTGAGTACTTTGTAGCTGGAATTGAGACAGAAGGGCTGGATCTTGGTTATCCTTCCAGGAAACCAGAAATTTTTCAGTCAGATCTCTTTATCCTGTGTCTCCGACTGTAGCACATTTATTCACCAACTCTTTGTGATTGGACATGCAGAAGAGTCAGTGTGAGGAATTCTTCAGCTGTACTTCCTGTACCCTTAGTTGAGGAGTGTAGCATTTGTCTAAGTTTCTCTCTGTTGATGTCTTTTTGTACTATATTGAAATGCAAAACCTGCTAAACAATTGGAGGTAAAGTTATTACCTTATTCTCTAATACAGGTCTGTTGTACAAAATCTATATAGTTATTAAATCTGTTTGTAAAGCCTGCTTCTCTTGCCTCTAGCCTCTTACATCAGATTACCTTAGCCATCTTGAAGCAGTTTAGATGCCTCTCAGTTACAAAATAAGGACTAATTGGCCTGCACATTTGGTAAGGAATTCGTAAGGAATTGCAGTGAGATGCCTGTTCCAGAAACATCAGCAGGATTTGATCCTCTGTTACGACATGGATTGGCCTGTGCTGACATGGCACTGACAGTACTGAGTTGAAAAAACTACAGTCCAGACCAGGATTGTAAAACCTTTGCTCCATGTAGGCATCCTGGAGTGTTCCGTGGGATCACATCTCCCATGTGATTTTGGTAACCATAGAAAAGACATGCTATTAATATGTTGAGGGTCTTTATAGATGTAAATTTATTAATTTCCATGCTTTCATCAGCTTCATCATTCAAGAAAGGTAATGATCTTAGGCTTATGGTGCTTTTTTCTTCTATCCCCTCAGACATTAAGGTAGTGCATGCTTTCAAACCTTCTTAGTTCAACAGTCATGAAAAATAGACACTGCTGTAAATATGCTGATACTTTGCACTTTTAAAAGACAGAAACAAACCATGACTGTTGTCACGCTGACATACAGGATCTTTGAAAGTTCTCAAAGTCATATGGCAAATAAGAAAATAAGAGCATTATTTTTTATAAGAACAAATCCTCACCTGGATATATGACAATGTAGTGAATGTTTGAGACAGTATTGAACAGCTTGTACCAGAAAGAGCTTCCTGGAGACCCAGTAAAGGCTTGAAAAACTCTTGAAAAAGTGGATGGTTCTGTATTTTTTTTCTCCAGAGTTCTTGAAAAATATGTAAGACTGTTTTCATTTAACCAACTCACTTTCCAGTTTCACTTTGTACTGTACAAATTAAGAAAATAGTTGTAGGACAAGAATTATTGTGGTTCTAGGACAGTTAATCACCTGAATCAGCACTAATGATTTTCTCTTCTCTGTGTTGTTACTCCAGTTCGAATTTGAGTGCCGGGCTCGTGGTGCTGACATCTTGGCATACCCCCCTGTTGTTGCTGGTGGCAACAGATCAAACACTTTGCACTATGTGAAGAATAATCAGCTCATCAAGGTAACTTGTGCTGTCCAGTAACTTGAAATGCAGTGCTGTGACACAAATATATGTTCCCTAGTTGCTGCATGTTTTTACTGAACAGATCAAAGCACTTAAAAATACATATTTTTTAAGTGAGCAAAGGAGAAGAATCCTGCCCTGGTTAATTTTACTTTCAGTGGCAGATGCAACTTGTCTTTCTTTCCTCTCAGTTCTTGCTGCAGGATTTTCTGAACAGTACAAGGACTTGCAAACAAGGTTGCAGATAATTTAGCAAACATGTCTGCTCTCACAGCAGCTTGCAGTGCTGAGGGCCTCACAAAAAAGGGGAGCCACTGTTGCAGGCAGAGCAAAGGCACCAGGGGATCTTCTGCTGTCACTTGCCTTCCTTGGCCTTGCTTTGCAATATAAGGGCAAAGTGCATTCCTGCTCTGGTGAAGCTGAAAAGCCTTTTGGTTCCATGTAGACCAGCCAAGCAGGGAAGGGGAACAAGTAAGGAAGGGATCAGCATTAAATGTCAGGAGGTAGAAGGGTAATGTGTTTTGTCTTATTTTGAAGATTCTCATTGAATTGAACCCTCTCCAGCTTTCCTGACATTAGGTATTTAGACTCAGATGTATTTTCAGGGGCAGCATTCTCTCACTGCTCTGCTCACAGAGAGATTTACTTTTCAAAGGAGCATATTTTTCCTCTGTCTTAATGCAGAATGAAACTTTCCCACTAGCATTGTCTTTTCTTGAAGCTGGCACGCCAGCAGACCTTGAAATGATCTGCAGAGACAAATGTACAAAAGATATGACAGGCTGCTTTTGGCAAGAAGATGCCTCCTTTGTTGTTCTGTCATCTGAGGTCAGGCGCGCTGCTGTAACTCCAGTTGCTTCTTTTAAAGTTGTTCATTTAAATGACTGTCACTTGTTTTTTTCCTAAACTATTAAGTAGGAGGTTAAACCCATAAATTTGACTCTTCCTTTGTTTGCTGCTTCCTAAAGATCTTGTTTCTAAATAGGCTAACAAAGTGTCTGATTTGGGAGGTATCTGAATGTTTCATTCACTGTTTTACTTAGAGGGCTCTGCTTTAAAGAAAGAGGGTAAGCACAGCATAAGGCATTTACTGGACAGTCAAACTACAGGCTGAATTCCCTTGGTCAATAAATTGTTACTTAGCTTGTTTAATTGCTTGGAAGATGGCAGGTGCTGTATTTTCACATTTGCCTTAAAGAATTTAACCAGCTATTCTGAAAAAGTTTAAAAGTACAATTTAAATGGATAGTTAATGGCCTGTCTATTCAGTGAGATAGTGAGATCTGCTCACTGCTGATTTATCTGCTCTGTGTCTGTGTCACTTAACTGTACACAATGATAGCAGCTAGCACTGGAAGTAGCACTAACAGCTTTATTCTTTCCCTTAACATGCTGCAGTTGTGCCTTGTCATTCCACATTATGTGTGCTGGCACAGATCATGGATCTGTGGAATGAATCTCTACATGTAGTGTAAATCTATGGAGAATTTAATTCAAACTTTTTGAACATCTTACTGCTCTATTTGTCATTAGCCCCTTCAAGGGGGGAAAGCAAGGCAGTGGTTTTATTCCTGGTCCTTTGCCTTTCTTCTGTGTGAGATATACTTTTTGGGAGATATGTAGTCATTGATATGGAACAGTTTTGCTGAAGTGAACTGGAGATTCACTTCTCCAAAAATCTTTTCTTCATCACCAGATAGATCCAGAAAGATAGGCTAAAACAGTAAAAAAAGTCCTAGAAGAAAAAGGGAAGGTTGTACGAGCAATTTAGCAGTGCATTTACAGCAGTGATACACTGTCAGATTTTGTGATACAAAGTGATTTTGCTGGGTCCTCGTATCCTATGACCAGGGTAGATTTACAGCTGCTAGGGATCTTGTGGGGAACTCAGAAATCCTATGCTTTTGTTGCAAACCCCCTCTGTCTCAGTCACTATATCTGAGAACTTCTTGTGAAAGGAGTCATGGGCATAATTTGCTGGAGTAAGCAGTCCAGGTGTGAATAGGACTTGCGTCTCAGAGAGCAGAATAGTTCAAGACAAATGCCTTTTTCTTCATCTTAAAAATTCAGACAGTAGGTAAGCATAGCAGTCAGAGATTACCTTGCAAAGAAACAATCCAACTGGAATAGCCTATTTATAAACAGTAGTACCTGCGTTATTACTCTGCAAAAGGAATTCACATTTCTATAGCTGCATAGTGAAAACAGAAGCATAACCTCCTTTTCTGCTTTCAGACAGAAAAATCAATTAATAGCTGAACTGACCCACAGAGCATTCTTTCCTGTTACTCTCCAGGATGGTGAACTCGTCTTGCTAGATGGTGGATGTGAATTTTCCTGCTATGTGAGTGACATCACACGTACCTGGCCTGTCAATGGAAGGTATGCTGCAATAAGTTTTTTTTTAAGAATTTTAATAAATTCTTAAATAATTGATGGATTGAGTGTGTGTTTAATCATAGTTTTACCATGTCCCATTCTGTGGTGCTTCAGAGTAATCAAATTATATAAAGTAATCGTTCAGCTGTATTCCCCACTGCCTCATTAATTACTGCATGAATATGTGTGATTATTGCTATTTTCAGCTATTACAGCATGCTTAAAGTGCAGAGAGGGCTTTTGTACATTCAGCTGTGGCTGACTCCAGTTGTGTGTAAGACAACAGGAGTTTCAGTTGATTTGTACATAGCTCTGCCAGTTGTGAATTTGCTGGTGTGGCCTTTCATACCAGGAGACAGTTGCTTTGCTTTCTGGTTTTTCCCTGCTCCATCCTTGAACTGAATCTGTCCCCAGAATAGGTTCTGGGGAGAGAACCTTCTTTCTCTTGGAAACAGAGATTTAATTGTGAGATATTCCTTTACTCAATGGCCTTCAGGTTCACCAAACCACAAGCAGAACTGTATCAAGCTGTCCTGGATATCCAGAAATCCTGCTTGAGCCTCTGCTCCCCTGGCATGAGTCTGGAAAATATCTATAGCCTCATGCTGAGCCTTATTGGACAGAAACTGAAAGACTTGGGTGTCCTGGAGAGCAGCATCACTGATAGCCATTTCTTCAAGGTACTTGAAGTTTTTTACTCTAGTTTGCCCCTGTTTACTCTAGTTTACTCCTATTAATCCTGATTGTTTTATCCTTCGGTTGTTTTAGGCCTTTAATTTGGGTCAGGAATGTGGTTTCAGGACGTCTCTTCTAATTGCTGCTACACAGTGCTTTAATTCATGTTGTGGGCTGATCTCAGCACAGGAATGGATTTCTCTCAGACAGGGCTAAACTCCAATATGTGATTCAACCATTTGGTGCACAGTTTGGTCTGATGTAATCCCCAGTCTTATATGCACATAGTGTGAATCTTCGTTCCTTGGCTCTTGCTGTTTCACTCTGCAGATCCGTTCCCATTGCTCTGCACTACTTGCCAACGCAGAAACAGCTTTAGAGCACAGTCTGAAGGGAACTATAGGCACATGGGCACTTAACACAAGATTCTGGGTCCAGGGTTGACTGCAGGCAGTTATTCGTACGTTTGTGGTCTGTTTAACATTGCATAAATCTGCAGTGCCACCAAGAGGTGCACCTTGTTCTCAGTCATTCCGCCTGCTGCGTCTTCTGCACCATTTTGTGTCAGTACCGGGATTCACAGAGCTACCTGGTGAGCAAGACTGGGAAACTGGTCTGCCTTAGGGCTGAACCTGCAGATAAATAGGATTGGTTTGCAGTTCGAGCAGTTTATCCGGTCACTCTCACTGCAGAGCTGCACGATTGCTGATGCCAATACTGCAAAGATGGCGGAACCAGGTGACGGCACTACGGCTTTTGGCAGCCGGACAGGTTCCTGCCGGATTTAGTTGTGTGCGGTGCCCATGGCTGCCGCCGGCGGACGGAGGGTGTCGTGCCAGATTCTTCCGGCAGGTGGAAGCTTAGCCAGAAGCTCAGTCCGCTGGCTCAGTCCGCTGGAAATGAGGAGCGTGGAGCGGGAGGAGTTCTCGCTGATTCCTGCTTTGGAGGGAGGGAGATTAGGATGGTGCGGCGGGAGGCGATGTTCGTGCCTTGTAGAGGTGGATTAAAATCATGCTGTAGCTTCTGAATGAAATATGCTGTTCATAGGAGACCACTTTCACAGCCCAGAGCAGCTGTATCCGCTGCTGTCAGCTGTGAAGGTCTGCTGATTGGAGTTGTGCAGGGCTTGGATGTTTAAGGGATGGAAAGGGTTGGGGCAGCAAAGCTCAGCGACTTGCAAATTGACATTTTGCCTGACATTCTGAGATGGTGATGGGTTTGGGCTGTTCTTTTCAGTGCAGGGGAAAGGCCATCAGCCATGTGCTCATAATAGGCACCTGGTACTGGCAGGTTTTAAGGGCCATCCAGTTCTAGTAGATGGAAGGCAGGCCCTGGTGACCTAGGCATGGCAGTAAGACTGCTAGTTAAGCACATAACTATTCTTTTCCCTGTCTTTTGTATTGGAACAAAAGTTGGGCTGTGTTTAACTGCCTCTGTGACACTTGCTCTGTCTTCTCTTAGGCTGTTCGAAAGTACTGCCCTCATCATGTGGGCCATTACTTGGGCATGGATGTTCACGATACCCCAGATATATCCCGATCGCTCCCGTTCCAGCCAGGCATGGTGATAACCATTGAACCAGGTAAAAGCAGTCAATGGTGGACAAAAACATGCAACACTAAGGGTAACAGGATTGCCTTTCAATAATTAGCTGGTCCTGCAGACCAAAGCATTCAGATCCTTTCTGGTGAAGCTGGAAACTGTAGCAGTATTGGAAAGCCTTAAGTTACTCCCCTCCCAAAGTCATTACAGTATTAGAAAACCCTATTTCCTTCCCAAATATAGCCAAGGTAATACGTAGTGGGAGTAAATTCAGGAAGCAGCATAGTGTAGAGCTCAGGCTGTGCAGCATAGGTGAACTGCAGTCCAGAAATCAGGGTCAATTCACTTGTTCTGTGTTCTGTGCTATTGCCACTGAACTTCTACTGGTCACTGGTAGTGTCTCAGGCATTGCAGTCTGCAATTACAGGGATTCACAACTTAGCTTTGCAAATTAGGCATACTATGAGGAATCTTTCTCCTTGTCACTAGATTTGGAGCTGTCAGCTGGAAACTTATATTTAATGCTTGCCTCTTCTCTCTCTTTCTATTCAGAATATTGTTAAAGTCATTATCATCAATAAAACACTGAGAGCAAGAAGTGTGAAAAGGCCAGGTGTAACTATGGAAGTTTTTATTAATGTGCTAATATCTATAGGCACAGAGGGACACTTTCCTTTCTTTGTCCATCAACAGCCATGTGTGAGAGGAAAGAGAGTAACTCGCCATATTAAAAATTCTCAGGATCAAACACATTATGTTGCTGAAAGCACAACCCCGCTCTCCTGGTGGTGCAGTAAGGGAAAGGTGGTGTTCTGGAGAGTGTTGTGTGTTTAAATTGCCTTTCTTCTTTCAGGCATTTATATCCCTGAGGATGATGCGAGTGCTCCAGAGAGGTTTCGTGGCATTGGTGTGCGCATTGAGGATGATGTTGTGATAACAGAGGATGCACCTCTTGTCTTGTCTGCTGACTGTCCCAAGGATATCTACCACATCGAGCAGATCTGTGGCCACAGCTCATGATGCCCCTTCTCTGCCTCTTTCATCCTCCTTGGGAGACACAGCCCTGCAGAGATGCAGATCCCTTAGCTGGCTGTAGTTGTCAAGTGATGGAAGGCATGGACAGTTGATGGCTGTTTCCAAGACTGGGACTGGGCAGTGGAATGCAAAAGGCTTGTGTACTGAGGGATGAAAAAACAAAGCAACCTTTTCTATGTGCAGTTTTCTTCTGCTTTGTGCTGATGTTGAACTGTTGTATGATATGGGAGTGGATTCATCCCTCTGCTGTGTGGATCCATGTGTTCTGGAGCCCTTGGGAGGGGTTGAATTTTGTCAGTGCCACCAGATGCATAGGTACAACAGCTGAGACCAAGGCCCCCTTTTTTTCCTCTTAGCAGCAGTTTCACAACAGTCAGATTTTAAAAATGAGGCTTTTATAAATGCTGGTTTGGGATAAGAAAGTGTCAGCTTGAATTTTAGAGAAACATGTAAGGAGAGAGTCTGGTAATCAGGAAGATGGGTTTAATGGAAGATGGGAAGAGGTGGTTGTATCTGAAGCCAGTGCAGAATTCTTTTAGTATTTTAAGGATAAGGATGTATTTAGGCTTTGTTCAGGCATATGCAAAACAGGCCTGCAGCAGGGACAAACACCTTGTCTTTCAGTTTATTGGAGTGTTTGATAATTTCAAAAGGTACAAATAGGGCTTAGAATACTAGACATACCTATTCTGTCTTCCACATTCCCTTACTTTTGTCCCAAAGGTCCATTCCTTTTTCCTGCTCTGAGTCCCTCTACCCTAGGAAGCAGGGTTGTGTTGATTATGCTGGACTCCACTGGTGAGCTGTTGGTTGTCACCCAGATGTGAGCTGTCCAGTTCTGGGACAGTCACAGCACCTTTCTGGCTTGCTGTGTGCTGTAAGTGCCAGCAACTTCAGCAGTGTGGTTTTGAAGAGTCTGCCCTGTGGCAAGTATCAGGTCTTCACATGGCTTTTATATGGAATTGGAATTAAAATTCTTCTTTTCTGAACTCTGATGGCATGATAAGAGCTGACTTTTGCATTTTTCCAAGTGCTTTGATAATATTTTTGAAGCAGCTGCAAATGTTACTGGGGCTAGGCTGGATGAGGAGTCAAGAGAAGGGTTTTCTACACTAAACATCAGCCTACTACCCAGGCCATTGTATGCCACAGTAAATACACCTACTAGAGGCAAGCACAGCATCTCTATTTACTGAAAATATTTAGATAATCAGCTATTTAACATGTCTGAAAAATGCCTCTCATCAGAACATCTCCTGTTATTTACACTTGCTGTTGCATCACCTTGCTTCCTTTCTTATGGTAGCTTTCAGTGCTCTTCATCTGTTACTCTAAATATTCTTTCTCTTCTCTTCCTAGATTGTCTATTTTTGACCCACTATGTCACTGCTTCCTAATCCATTTTACTTTCTAATCAACGTCACTGTCTCTTCCCTGGTTTGGCCTAATTCCCCACAGTGAATGCTGCCAGAAGCATGTGAGGAAGGTGGTCAGGGTTCTGCAGTTTGACCTCTTGCTCTGTTGCTGTGTAATCTCTAGCAAAATCTGCACTTTCTTCCCCCTCTTTTTGTTTTTTTCTTTGTTTTACTTAGTGAAGGCCAAGTGGGCTGTGTCTTGCATCTCTCATTGCATTTAACATGAGCTGGGTGCATGCACTGGGGTTTGAATTTTGGCACCTGAAAGGCAGCCAAGGCATGCCATAATTTTATTTTCTAAACATGACAAAAATAAATGCTTTCACAAGGTTTGGTGTATTAAGTTTCACCTATTTAAGGGAATCTGCTAATCTCTGATGGCAGTGCTTGTTAAATACTCCTGTGTTGCAGTGATAGCTACTGCCTAAAATGTTAAAAGGGAGGCTTCCTAAGTATGAACAGAGACCTGATAAATACTTATCTGAGAGATACATGTGTGAGCTGATCTGCACATCTGCCCATGCATCTAACAGAGTTAATAACAGTACCTACTGTAAATAAGCCTTTAAAATGCATATATACAAATAATTTTTAAAATAAAACAATTTGTAGAAAGTCATTTCTCAGGCCATCAAGTTGCATGCTGTTGAATAGATATATGCCCCTCCAAAAACAGCATTTTTTTTTTCAGGGAGATTTATAAATTGTGTATGACCTGTCTTGGACATGAAATAACGTCAAATGTAGGCACACGCTAATTCCTACTCCTCTCAGGAAAATCCTGCAGCTTGTAAACACCAATAGATCTTAGGAATGCTGTGGATGAATCTTTCTGTTAGAAAAGAAGTCTTTGTGACTCTGCTAAGTGGAAGGTAATGGATCTGCTAGGGCTGCTGACTGTGTCTGATTTAGGCTGTGCATATTCTGTAATTCTTCCACTGTGTTCAGCCATTTTTTCAGCATAAACTTCTGCTGATTTGAATCTCTTGTTCCATGTAAAGGGTGCATTTTGCAGAAGGTATTAAATCTGCATCCTATGAACCTAAATTTTTGAAGACTTTTTCTCACTTGTTGCAGAGATGAATAATCTTTTACCTACACACATGCTGCAGTGTCTCTTATAAACAACCAAATCCTTGAACACTTTGCACGACCTTCATCAAGGAACCCTGAAGAGCCTGGTTCTCTGGCTGCCGGCATAGCACATACCTGTGGTGTATCTCCCCTGTCGCTGATCCCATCCTGCCAGACTGTCGGCTTCTACCACAGAAGAGATTCCTCAATCCAGCCACTTGGGTGCAGGAGCAGCTCTCAGTGGTAGCACAAGTCGACAGCTGCTTGATGAGGGCGTTCCTGGGATCACGGGGAGTGAAAGAGAAATTAAGGTATACACAAGTTCACGTGGGAAGAGATTCTATTTCATGTGGCACAGGTCTTAAGGACAGCAGAGTATGAGAGAAAACGAGAGCCAGCCATCCTTATGGAGAAGCTGCTTTGCTACCAGAGGAACCCTGAAAGGCTTTTGGCTTTCCCACTTCACCTTCTACCAGGGGACTGCTTTGCCTTGCAAAGAACTAGTAAAGTCCTGTTGTTAAATACAGTCTGAGCAGAGGTACCAATTTATAGATTTGCTTCTGTCATTGAAGTGGAAGGAAATTTGACATTTAACACAATTTGGCACTCTACCTCTATGTGGAAAAATACAGTATGTCTTTCCTAAAATTGCGAAGGAACACAGTGTAGGACGTAGCAAACTGAGGTAGCACAGGAAAGAGAATGGAGATGGAGAGTTTTGGGACTGTACAATGCAATAAGAGAAAAATCAGGAGAAAGTTGTGATTTGGAGCTGCAGGGATGTGTACCAGGGGGATGGGAGAGCAAGGAGAGAACAACAGGACATAAACTGGCTAATGAGTATGTTGTCAGAATGGTGCAATAGCTCCAGAAAACTGGTTGTGCTGTTTCATAACCCTGATTGATTTGCCCTACTCAGTAGGGAGGAACAAAAGATTCAGATTGTATTGATGAACTTAGTCTTAACAGCTAGTTTAATTATTTCTTTTAAAAATCAATAGAATTATCATATGAGGAAGTTTTATGCAGTTCCAGGTTATTGATTATGTGTCATATTTCAAATAATGCAAAGGGAAAAAAGTACATTTCTAGGCAAAATCTTCATTATGGTGGAGGGAGTAAAGCTGAGGTTACATGCTCTTATGCTACCCAAATTACTGCTGTGGAAATTGAGTAATTACTCCCAGGAGAATTACCATAAAGTGAAAAGAGTTAGGGTTAAACTTAGGAAAAAAAAAAAATCTGTATGAGATAAATGATAAAAATGTTTTAATTGTGATATTTAATAATTTATGTAATTGGATAGCAAAACTCTGCACTGACATAAATTGATGATTTTAAATTTCTTTTAAACTGAGTTGTCCAGAAGCAAGCCTGTACAAGCATCTCTTTATTAGTATGCAGATCTAAAGTGTATTTAAGTTTATAATTCTGACATCATTACAGTACATCTGTTAAATATGCTCCCTACATGTGTGCCCAGCCTCCACTTGATTAAAAATCATCCTTTGGACACTGTCACAGTGCTGACTCTAGGAGTGGGTCTATAAAATTCACTGTATTTAAAAGATACAACAATAAATTACATTTTAAAGCAGTATTTATAATTAAAATGGGCAGTGAGCCACCATGGGCTCAATGACACTCAATTTCAGCTCCCTTCTCCTTCTCAGCTCTTTTCTCTTTCTCAGTTTGTCTTGCTGCCTTAACTGCCTGGCAGCTCTGAGCCTTCTTCCCTAGCAGCAAGTGGAGCAGTCTGTCTTCCTGGGACAGCTTATGCCTCAGCCTACCTGGTTGTTTTAAAAGTACCACCCAATATTTGGCTAACCAAAACCAGGCTTTTCAGAAGACGGGCAGAAAGGAACAAGGAAGAATTTCCAGCTCCTCCATGTGTGTGTTACCTTCACTTGCTGACTCATACCACGTATGCCTTTTTAACAACCATGACAGAGTTATCCATTAACAATGGCAAAGGAAAAAAAAGTCCTGTCTGGGTAAGCCTGACAATGAGACTTTTGAACAAAGAAGAAGTTAACAAGCAAGCTGGTTCTAGAAGTGAGAATGTCTGCTTCAATATGTTCCTTCCACAGGGATGCTGAGGAAACAGGCAGTGATGCAGGAGCAATGTGCAGTCCGTTTGGGAGCTTTTTGCAGATGCTGGTCTCAGACATGCTGTGGTGGGGCACAACTGACAGTGGTTAAAGCTCTGTATTGGTTTTTTCCTCCCAAGACCATAAAGAGCCTATGGCTTTTTAAAGGAATCTCAGTTTTTCATAATTCAGACAGAAATATGACAGCATAGGCTGAGAAATCTCAGCCTGTGGTTCAACTAGGAGTTGATAGCATTCCAGTGAAAACTTTTTGAAATGCAGTTCTTTCCAGGAAAGATAGCTCACTGCATTTTTTTTAAATTTTTTAAAATTTTTTTTTGTGAGTAAACCAGGCCAATATGAACAATATTTTGTGAGAGGGAGAGAGGCTCAGCTTTTTAGTCCCAGCAGAGCAAGGCTTCTGCCTCTGTGTGCCTTTGGGATATTAATGTAAAATGGGATTGGCCACTGATCCAAATTAAGATTACATGATCTGACTCTTGTACCAGGAAATAGTTAGCAGATGTCAGGTAGTCTCTTACCATGTGAATATTTTACTCAGGTAGTGCTTTAAGTTTGGGGATAATGTACTTTGCTCTTTCAGTCTGATGTGCACAGAGAGTGTAACAGACATCTGTTTTGCCTACGGGAGCTACAACCAGCACCTCTGTAATTAATAGCATTACATCTCCGTCATGAGCACCCAGCAAATTATTAAGAGTCATTCAGAGAAAGCACAGCTGCTAATGGCACAGCAGGGGGTTGGGTTTGAGCTTTCTCTACAGGCCTTGTTCCAGGCTACAAAACCTGGTGTTCCTGGTACTACCTACGAACACCTTTCCTTACTGCCTCTTGGCAGAATGACCATTTCTACTGGGTGGCCTCTGCGAAGTTTGTGGTGGCATTTCTGTTGTCCTAATGTGTCATCAGGATCTGCTTAACAATTTTAGCATTGCTTCTTGGATAGACAAGGTTTGATATGGCATCAGGAGAGTTCTGCTGTGGAGCCAGGTCTGGCTGGCTCCTCACGAGCTGTGCCCTTGGTCCATCAGCACAGTTGCTCGTGTCTCCCTGGCCTCAGCAGGACAGAGAGGCATGGCCCGACTGACAGCTCAGGAGTGTCCTCACATCCCCATGCAGCTGCTCCTGTCACAGAGGCATTAATCTACAAATGTCCTTCTAACTCTTCCCCCTCTGGACTTGCAGAGGTACCAGTCTGGAGCCAAAAGCTGTAGCCTCTGCTGTGCTTGTTGCACTGACCAATTGTCAGACTCCATATGGTGCCACGGATGCTCCTGTGATGCATTGCAGTATCTGGTATGTATATTGCTTTCTAATTTATGCTTTATCCTCTTCTTTTTTCCAGAAGATGAGCTATTTAACAGCTGCATGGGTGTTACTGTGGTGACTGTAACCAGGCAAAACCATGCAGTTTATACTGAGATAGTTCTACATTTGTGGACTTGGAGATGATTAAGATATTTTTAAGGGCTTGTTGTGGTTTTTTTTGGTCTTCCCTGAAGAACAGAGAGAGGTTTCTCATGAACTTTCACTTACACACCATGAAGTAGAAATACATCATTCATCTTCAAATGCACAGGTGTATTATCATCTATACACAAACATCACATACTAGGCAATCAAATGTGGTGACTTCTAGCTAATTAGAGATTTAAAAGATGTTTTCTCAAGCCATAATTAAGATTGTTTAGATATGTGACTTCATTTCTTTGTGCTTTGTTTGGATTTCTTGTTACATTTATTTTTACCCTAGAAGTTCCAAGGTTTATAATTCTTGAGGTTTGAATAAATGCATTATCTCTCCAATGTATTTTACTGTAAGTCACTGCCATATAGCCTTACCTTTGCTTCCATCTTTAGGGGTTTTTTTTCACTTTTATATATGAGGCTTTTTGGGAGACGGCATTCTGTGATTCTCACCTGAGGAGTGTCTTTGCAAAAAAATGTGAGAATGTGCTGTCTGAAAGATGTGTTTATTACTCTTGAAGCTTAAAATTATAAACTGTGTGAGTTTTGAACCCAAATGTACCATTCTAACTTAGGTTTTTAGAAATATAAAATTGAACAAGTATAGCAATTAATGGAAATTAGGATTGTAGTACAAACTTAAATTCCTAATAAACTGGTAACTGTAAATTAATCTCAGCAATTAGATAATAGCTATTTTCCTCTAGTGTGCAACTCTTTGAAATTTTACTAAACTTTAATAATAAATTAGAAGACTGATAAACTGTTTCTCAAAGCTCATTTGAGACAATAATTGCTCCGAGTGCCACATTTCTGAAGGACTCAATTTTTAAATGATTCACAAGCTAATAGAGGATTGAGTTGAAATCCTCCACAATATTGCCTTTTTTCTTTTAATAAAGTCACTGAATAAAAGGATAGGAGGGAGATCTTTGATCAAGTAGTTTGAGCACCTTTCTAATACAGCCATTGCATTTCACCTCCTCAATTTAGTGCTGAGCCTGGTAGTTCTTGTGTGACAGCAACAGATCCCTCAGTAAGGCATCAAGCCTTCATCAGAAGACTTGTGGAGGGAGAAAGATGAGGTGGAGAATGGCTTCAGCTGTTAACCACCCCATCATCAAAAATCTATGCACTTTTTTCCCCCACCCCCTATAATGCCCAAACAGGCAATATAGGGAGGATGAGGAGCAGCTTTATATGTTTAATGAACCTGCCCTGGGTTCAGTGTAGCCTTTACAATGGAACTGTGACTGTACTTCTATGAAAATGTCTACAACTGTGAAATTCATTCACATTTCTGAGTCCACAGAGCTGCACAACAGGACCATTCACTGTTTAGCATGATCAAAGAACCAGAGAAGAAAGAAAGAAAATGAGCAATGAAGAGACATATGTGTCACATGACTCTCCTCTGGTAGAAAAGACCTTGGATGTGTACAAACACAAAAAAGAAAATCAAATAAATTTCCAAATAATAATCAAATAATTTTCCAAGAAAATCCTCTGGTAAATAGTGTCATCTCTTTTTTATTCTTTTTTCCCCCTAGTACTTAACATCATCTTGATGTGTTTAAAAAATTAAGTGTAATGATACAAAAGGGGCTGCAAAGTGACTCCTCTGGACCTGGATCCATACTACACTGGGACCTGCCCTGCCTGTGCCTCTTTTTGCCATCATGTTTGCTCCCTTAAAATAAGCAACTGTACAGGACACAAGCATTGTCCAGACATTATCTTAGTCTTCCCTTTATTCCCTGAATCATCTGGCTTTGATCACAGACTACTCATGCCAACACAAAGTGAAAGAAAACTCCAAACCTGAAGAGTAAGTACAAAGGAGAGAACCAAGTAATCCTGTGAATCTGTGTTGCCTTTTGGGTGGTGTTCTGCATTCAGGATCTAGTGTTTCAGGAAGGCCCACCCTTGTGTGTGTTCTGTTACTGATGCTTGGAGAGGCAACTGGAACAGAGGTTAGACAGAGTTAA
>WAAG01082767.1:0-11433 GCA_013390105.1 Tichodroma muraria
GCTCTGGGAAGGTATTCACAGGATTTCTCAATCACCTCTAGTCCTGTCTTCTCCTCGCAGGTGTTCCTCCTCAGTTTCCATGCCAACACCCTTGTCTTCTCATCTTCTTTGTTTTAACTTCTTCATCTGGCTCACAGACCTGCCTGTCAGCCCCCTCCAAGAGGAGGACACTGCCACAAGATGCTAATGTGATTTGGCTCCAAAACCAAAAGTAAAGGGAAAGGCAGCCAGACTGAGATGAGGAGAGCAGCAACACTGCAGACACAAAGGGGAGCCCCAAGTGCCTTTTGCAAGCTCAGGCAGGTTCTGGTAGCACCCACTGTGCCTGCTTTGCCTTAGCTACTCATGAGGCAGAGGTTGGATGCAGCTGGGGTGTGAAAACTCCCTGAACAGCTGTATCCAACCTCTGGGCGGCAACTTTTGTTTCAGGGAAAGACCAAGCCCTCCAGTAATGTTAGCATCTGCTCTGGGCTCTTCAGGCAGCCATGGAGAGACAAATTCTTGCCTTGCATCCCATTGGTGACCAGCTGGTGCCTTCAAGCAAGGAATTTCATCAGTCGTATCATGTCTTCACCTGCCCACTTGCAAATGCTTAAGTGATAAGATTTTTCAGACTTTCTAAAAAGCCAGTCACAGGTTTTGCCACTGTGAGTTCCTATGAACAGGCAAAGCATTTCCCTCACTCCTTTTCATCCTCTGAATCGTGTAGTTTATACCTGGACTGCCCTTTCAGCTGGGATGAGAGGGTCATGCTGCATGGCCAGGGTTTGCTTTAAGGGCAGCTCTCTGAAAAATGAGTGATATATTTTTTATAATCGTGAAATACGTCATCACTGAACAATTCTGTCATTGGGAATATTAAAATATGATCAGAGATATTTTTTCCAGCTGTTATTAAATAGTCATTAAACATTTCTGGAAACAATACTCCTCAGGTATTTGACATTGAAGAATAGACTGTCAACACCCAGTCTGAGCCATGACTTAGAAAAATATAAACCTACCAAATGCACTAAGTTTGTCTTCATCATCAGTGATCTCTGTGTTCAGCAGTTTTCTACATACTGTGCAGAGCTTGGTCTGGGCTATCTGTCTCTGCACACCTCACCCAGGACCATGGTGTCTTATAAGCATGTGTAGCACTTGGTATTGCAGTGCATCAGAGGAGGCTGCAAAAACACCACAAAAAGTCCACTTGTCTGAGGATCTCAAGGGTCATTTTTGGATTGAAGGATAAAGTGTCAATTATCCCAACCAATTTTATATCTACAAAACAGATCACCATGCCAGTGCTAGGAGGCAGTGTTTGGGACCCCTGGGCAGTGAAGTGACACGAAATGATTTGGGGCACAGATCCCAGTATCATTCTGACCCGTCAGATGTACTTCATGGTGGTTTGACCTGTGCTTTGATGATGACTGTTCCTTGGCCAATTATGAAGGTAAATATCTCAGGTAATTGTTTCAGGTGCCCAGACTTTGTGTCTACCAGGCTCTGTCAGTTAGAGATCCAGGTGCTGCTTCTTCTACCCCTCAAACCAATCACAAACTCCCAGGAGCAGCTCAAAGTTTCTTCCCTGAATGTCAGTGTTTTCACTTGGAGTTTGATAAAGACAATAGGAGGTTTTGTACCTCTTCCAAATCTGTTCTCTCCAGATGCAGAGGTAACAGTCTCATGTCACAGTAAGGGGAGCACACAGCAGATTTTTCTATTTTTACCTAATTTTTATATGGCTTCAGGAGAAATGTACTGCTTCCTGCTGTCACTTTAAACTCTGCAGGGATTTTGACTGCAGGGAAAATCCCCTCTTATTTACAGACTAGTCCAGATTCCCAGGGCATTCAAATTCTCATTCCCACTGCCAGAGATGTGGCTCAGTTGTAACCAGGCAGTTCGCCTGACTCTGCTGGAAGTTTTGGTCCTCTGCTCTCATACAGATTGCTCTGCTAAGAGAGAACAATTCTCCTTCTTAATGAATATGCAAAAAACCAATTTCCACACTCATAAGTCTCTCAGCTGGTTAGTTAAAAGCCTCCACTGGTGGTACACAACAGCAAGAAACACAGCTTGATTAATCCCCATCTACTGGTCTGAACTAAAACCTGTGCCATTTTGTCATATTGCAGTGACAGAGTCATCATAAAACAATACGGCTCAAAATGGCTCTCACAGATTCCGAAGGTTGTAATGGTATCCCCACTGACCCAAAATATCTGGGGGTATGCTAATTTTCCTTTGCTAAAATGAACAGGAGACCGATTTTGAGATTTCATTGTTATGGAAATATATTCTGCTCAGGACAATTACATTTGACTTCCCCCCCTCCCCCTGAAGCATCAAGAATAGTTAATGTGCTACACTGATTAACAGTGTTAGTCTCCTGTTTCTGGGATGACTTGTCTAGGTAATGTATGAATACAGAATATGGCAGAGAAGAAACTGTGGTGTTTCACTATGGATCCTATTATCAGATTTGCCTGAAGAAGACCTCCTTTTCCACAGGGGGGGGTTTCAAATAATGAATATCACTCCTTTTAGGGCTCTGCTTAATCACATTGATGTTTCTTAGTTATCCCAGACTGTGGAGACACCCATGCTAACCGTGGACCTTGAATTGCTAGGTGGCATATAGGCCTGGACACAAGCTATCCATGGAAAACTTCAGGTATCTCCTTCCAGCCTGTGCATGTTCTTGGCTTTTTGTATTCATCAGGATGCTATGGGAAAGAGATCTGGATTGCTATAAGAGCCATCTTGCCTGGGACTGAATAGAGACCAGAGCAGTTACTTCACCAGTGGCAGATTTATAATTTTAACATGGTTTGGAAGGAGGTTGTAAAAAACCCCAAACATCAGTGACTGCTTAGTCAGATCTATCTATCTGAAGACACTGACAACTCTTTTTGTTTATATTGGGCAATCTGCTCCAGCAGTGTGGCTGGATTCTACCAGCTATACTGGAGCCACTACTCTACCCTGGCGTCAGGCTCATGCTCTGCTTTTTCTATTGATTTTAACGAGGCAGAAATATCAGGACATACAAAAACATGCATAATATCTACTCTAATTATTTTTACCATTCATTGTTTTGGGTATTATTTACTCTCTTATGGATAAACATGCAACCACAAAATGTGAATCAGTTTGCCTTTTGTGTGGTTTTGCAGATTCCATGTTGAGGCTGAATTCCAATTGTCTTTAGAAAGAAATGACAACACTTCAAATCTCTTGTGTTTCTAAACAGTTTACCTAATTGTCTCCCTAAAACTGTTGATTATGGAGTGCAGATATATGTAAGCATGTATATATATTATTAATATTTGAATCTAACAACAGTTCAATTCATGCCTCTATATGCAATACATGACTGCATTTCCCACCCTGAAACTCTGTATTCCATTGTGTTAATCCCTCTTCCTCTTACACCATTTTACTTTCAAATATCTTCCCTGAAAGCAAAAAACCACAGCATGTCCATTTAAGAAAAAGGGAAAGCATAGCATAAACATACATACCCCCCATCAACTGCACATGAATAACATACAAAATTCAAAAATAAAAAACAATCTAGTTCTGAATGAGAAAAAGCCTGAACACATGGAGGTAAGGATGAGATAGCATAAAATGAAACTTTCAGTAACAGATGATGTCACAGTAAGTTTTTTTACACAAAACATCCTTAGGACTGATATTTCTTAGAGACAGTAATAGGGAAGGATAAACAAGAGTGGAGAAGATTTGTAAGAACAAACAAAAACCTATCTGGCTGTGAGTAAGATCAGGCAGAATCATGTGTGTGTTTCTCACTGTAAGAGGACACTAAGATATAATTTCTTTCCAACAAGACCATCCTTCTGCATTTCATGATGGATTGTGCTTGTGTAAAGATAGAGTTTATATTAGGTAGCCTGCAAAGACTGTTGCCAGCTAGAGTCAGTGACCCCACAGTCCACTCCAAGTCCTCTGCTACCATATACTTCACCCTTCCTTTGCTGATCCTCTGACACCTACTATCCTTCTGCATCCTGTGCCTCAGATATTGTGCTATGTCATCTCAAAGTATGTCATTTTCAGATAAGTCTCAATCTGAGAGAATGACAGAGAGAAGGAAATTTTCCGCAGTCCCCCATCCCATTCACTTCTGTATACCATGTGTCTCCTGTTCATTTCTCTTGGCCAGACCAATAAGGATTGACGGGATGATGGAAAAGCAAATCAGCCGAGATCTGGTCTGGCTCATCAGTTGAGGAATTAAAAAATTCTTTGTGCCTGGTGGGACATGATATATTCAACCATCCTCCCCAGGACATCTTGTGCTATGACAATAAATATGGGAAACCTGCCTCAAACTAGAAAGACCAAGAAGCTTAGTGTTACCAGATACTCAGGAGCTGTGCAAACATTTCCTTCACTCTTTCAAAGGCACTCTCCCTTCCTAAATCTTCTCATTACCATTTTAATCACAGTATAACAGTTCTTGTTTCTTCCTCCCTGTGACAATGCAGATGTAGAACCAATAGACTGAATGGCAAATACATAATTGATGGCTTCCTGTGGAGTTTGAAGTTTTTTGAAATACATGATCCTGGTAGTCTGCTGGTTTTTACTCAAAAGCTGGAAATATCTACACTATCAAAAATGAAAGACTTCACAATGAAAGACTAAAGATCATGTCCTTTCAGATCCACACATGTATTACTGCACTGATATTAATTCAGAAAAATAAATTTAATTTTCACTTTCAAAAAGTACAGACCCATTTGAATTCTTTGTGAACATAACTCCATACCTGCATTTCTACATTCCAAGATACTTTTTTGGCTGCTTTGACTTCACACAGTGTCTTCTGGTTAAAGTGCAAGCTAGTAAGGGTTAAAAGCACCATTGATGTTATTTCCATTAGAGTAAAGGTGAACTTGTTGCCCCTTCTCCCTGTGTAGGGACAGGTGGCCTGTGACATCCTGATGGGTTTATTCTGTTTGATGCTGAAACTCAAATACAGAACTTTGTCCCTTTTCTCCCTGCTCTATTCTTCTCCTTTAACTTCCCATCCTCTGTGCCAATGAATTTTAAGTGTGATGAAGAAAGGAAACATGCTGGTGCATAAAGGGATGATAGCTAGCTAGCTAGATAGGCTGTTTAACTACAGTACCTGTGAGATTCCAACCAGGTGCCTGCAGATGTACACTGGGTTACCCTGTAGTTGTAGCACTAGCTACAATGTGCTAGTTGTTTTCTTAATCCCGGGAAAGGGGTATTTTCTGCTTTGAGAGCTCACAGTGCTATGGACAGACAAAGGAGGAGAAGGAGTAGGTAGCAACTCCCGGTAGTTTGTAAATTAATTTCTTCTCTTTTGTCTGAGGTAATTGTGATGGCTTTGAAGTCAGCTCTGGTCTCAGCCGTAGCTCTGGCCTGCTGTGCTCCCCTTCCTCTGCCCTTTTTTTCTCCTCATTGCCCTATTTAGATCACAGGAATTTGTGGTTCTGCAGCTGCACAGCCAAGTGGGACACTGGTCACTTTCCTCTGGGCATTTTTTCTGGATGAACAATAACTCGTACAAAATGAAACTTCCCTCAGAGAGACCTGTCCAAAAGGATCAGGGAGCTGCAGGAAGGGTTTTCCACACGGGGCAGGGTGTGCTGGGCAGCAGGAGGTGCTCCTGTGATGTGTGGGGAGAGCATGGTGGTGGCTGTGCGAGGGGCTGTGCCGGGGTGTGCAGCACACAGAGCAGGGCTCTCAGTACAGACAGGTGAAGAAGAAAGGGTGCACACAGAGCTGTGAGTCCCAGACAGACACGTCCTGCAAGGCCACCCCTTGCTGCCTTGATGGATGGCAATCCCTGTCAACCCGTGCATAGGCATTATTCTTTGCAGGCCTCAAAGAGTCCAATTCATTATAGCAAAGCCTATTTTTTTTTCTTTTTCCACTCCAGTGGAGCATAAATGACCTGAATAAATCCTACTCCTTTGGCACATGTAATGCATGGAATGTGTTGCCGGCGCTGTAACAAGATTTATCTCTTGGCGCATGTTGTGAACACACATTTCTTTCCAGTCAGTAGAATTGTTATAGCTATAGAGCTTGATTATTGAAAGGGGAGCTGGTTGGTGGAAGGAAGATATATAAATGTGATATACACAGTACACGTCAGCCACACCAGCTGAAAAAATCCATTTATTTCCACTGACAGAATAACTCACTTTTGATTCCAGTTAATACAGGTAGGAACACGATTACTCAGTGCCTGTCTCCAGTAACTCAGATAGTGTTGAGCTTTGTTTAGTCTTTGTGGCCAGACCCTGCTCCTCTCCAGAACTCCATACCAGCAATTCCACAGGTTTTTAGAGGCAAGAATTGGTACAGACCTGCCCGGCTCCAGCTTTGACATACATCTCAGGGCAGGTGGCAGGATCTTATGTCCACCAGGGGCAATGAACATATATGTAAAGGTAGAAGGAAAGGGACCGGGACACAAATTGATTTGTCTTGTACTACAACCATAAAAAAACATTAGATGTTTGATGGGATGGTTGTTGTGCCACAGAAAGCAAGAAATTCCCTTTAAGGTGTTGGAAATGCCAGTCACTTTTGCAAAGGTCCATCATAAGGTATCTTGCTTGAACAGGGGTTGTGAACACGAAGATCTGTGCATAAATGTTGTAGTTTAGCTGTGATTGGCTAATGTCTAGTTGGTTTGGTAGTGGTTTTCTGTCTAGTTTCAGACTGAAACCACGACAATAACTAAGAAGTAAAAAACCTTTACCACAATGCTTCTGTGACCCCAGCCTTCTTGGAGGAACAATTACGCTGTTTGCATGTGGATTTCAGGGAATGTGGCTCAAGTACTGTTGCTGCCCCAAGAAAAGGTGGGCCACTCAAATGGCTGTAGGATACCAGGATACCTGACTTTCACCTTCAAACAAGGGTGGTAACTGAGATCTTGTGAACTCACTCACTGCTGCTGTGCCTCTATCCAGACTGTCTGTGACATGTCTGAAGTAATTTCCACTTCTTTTCATCCTTTTCCCACTCTACCTTTCCTCTGTGGCTGTAAAGTGACCTCCAGGTGACTTTCTTAGCCAAGGCAGAGGTGCCTCCCAAATGCTGATAGCTCCAACCACAGTGATTTGCAGACAGCCAGTCTTACTTTGAGCCCAGAGAAGTGATCAGGGTAAGGCATCTATGTTTTACCAATGAAAAAGCTGGCACACAGAAGGTGGACATCCTCATAAGGATTTTCAGCCCAGTAATCACCAAGCCAGGTGTCTCGTTACCGTGTATAATGAAATAGTATCTGAAGAAGGGGGTGGGGAGATAAACAAATGTCATTCAAAAATCCACTGGATTATGGAAAGTGTCTACTAACAGGGCACCCAATTAGCCTGTGCAGCTTTATATTTTGCCCATCTGTTATTATTATTCTGGCCTCAAGTGTGCAGTTTTGTGCTGTAAACCTTTGGTTGTGACTGTTTTATTAAACTCTGTGGCCTGCAGCATCTGCCTCCAGCTAGGAGAACTGTTTTGGAAATCTTCCAAATCACAAAACCAGTAGTTATATTTTCTGTGTTCCAAACACACTTCTGGCCTGGTTGGTGCTCAGTTTCAGGGAAATATATCCATATATCTGTGTGATGTCTTGGAAAGCGGGAGTCTGCTCTGTAGTTTTTATGCACTAGACTCTCCACCTGGCTGGGTCCCCCTGCTTGGCTCTGCCCTCTGTGTCTGTGAGGAGCTGGAAGACCAGTCATAGCTCCTCATGGTCTGCTCCAAGCACCACCACTAATCCTCCTGTGCATGCTTTGGCTGCAAGACAAGGGATCTTCCTGAGATCTCAGTGTTTTCTCTTCTTCCTCCCTGCTGTAACCATGCTCAGAGTGGCCTCTGCTCCCAGGCTAATGACTAATCCTGGTCTCTCTGTGAATACTCAGTTGAGTGTCTTCTCTCACTTCTTCCTCTACCACTTCCTGCTAAATGAGTGCAAATAATTTCTCAGTTCCCCCTTTTCCTCTCTTATCGAAGTTTGTCAGCTGGACATCAAGATAAACAGTGATCTTCCCAGAAGTGTGGAAAGGTGGCTGGAAGCTAAGCCAAGGATCAGGAGACCAAAACAGCAATGAAGAATGAGAGAAAAAAGAAGCACACCAGGATGTCAAGCCAGCACAAGGAAGAGGGTGCACAATATGCTCAGGAGCACGATGTCATGAAACACTGACCTTTATGTGTCAGTCAAGCAGGTTAAAGGGACTTTTTCCATTATTTTGAGGACGTATTTGGAGAATGCTTGAAGCTGATTGTTAGGAGATCTAAAAGTTGAGAGACGGAGGGTGTTACCTGGGGCTTTCAGATGCAGAAACCAGCTTCATTATATGATGGACATTTTCTTATGTTTTTCTTTTCTTTCTGAGCTCGTGTCCTGCAGTAACAGTAATTCTTTGGGGTGAAAGTATCTAAGACAGACACTCCCAGAGGCTTGTTATTTTGGCCAGCTTAGAAGAAAATGCTGTATTGCTTTAGACAAACAAGAGTTCTTTGCTTTGTCATGGAAAACTCATTTAGCAGGAGCTCTCAGTTGCTGCTTTAAGACAGCTTGCTTTCAAATACAACGGGGATAGCAGCTTTGGCACGTTTGTTGCAGTTAGCTGTATTGCAGAGGTGCAATTGAAATCAATGACCACTGAACATTGAATGTCCATCAATGTCCACTGAATGCTGAAGCCTTCCTTAGTCAGAATAATTCTTCTTTAGGAGATAGAAAGCATTTGCCTAAGAGAAAAGTCTGATTTACGGTCAGATTTGTACAAGCTCTTGGTAAGATTTGAAGCACTTGCATGTTTCCTCTCCCCCTCTTCAGTAATTTAAATTTTTATGATCTACTTGGTGAAACATACTGTCACATAAAAGATTTAAAATTAAATGTATCTTTCCTATCAGTGAGAATATTAGAATGTATTTTCACATCTCTTTTTAAGGCATTGGGAAAAAGTTGGACACAAATGCTGAAACCTACCTGGTGGTTTATAGCATAGATGCTCTGTTCATGATTTGCTTTAGTAAGTAGCCCAGAGTAACAATTTGCCCTTCCTGGCCTACAACTTTGCACCAGGAAGGAGCATCAGCCTTTGTCTGTGCCACCTGTCAGCCCTAACTCAGTGCCAGGGCCCAGCAGCAGCCACTGTGACAGCTGGCAGGAAGGGAGCATGTGTCAGTGAAGTGTCTTTATATGGATCCTATTGCTGATAGACAGCAGGAATGGAATAACCCCTAAATGGATGTTTGTGAAAAGTACTCTACAATATTTGCATGTTTTCAGCCTGGACACAGATGTTAAGGACATAATTTTCCATGCTGAAATACTTCCCAGCACTCACAGTAATCGGGGCAATCGGAAATACTTCTGCATAGAGCAAAGAGGATTATGCTTTATGGCATATATATACATAACACATGTTCATATGCCTTTATTAGCAGTCAACCATGCTTAAGGCCAAATGAGGCATGCCATTTTGCTAATGGACACCTGTCTTGGGAGGGAATTGTTCATTCACTGCTCATGGATGTGAACAAACATCTCAGACCAGCATCTAGGAATCTAAGGAATGAGTTGTGATAGTGCACCCAGACAGATGTCAACTTGAATTATTCAGCTGTTCTTGTCTCAGAGACTACTACAGTCCTGCTGTATTATACACACCAGAGAATCTCAATCAGATAACCTTTGTGATCAGTATCTACTTGAGAACTGATATAATGTACATTATCTCTTATGTCAGTTCATAGTTATTGAATTATTTTTTCTGTCCTGAACTCCTGATTATATGTTAAGAAAGACTGAGTTTTCTTCAATCAATACTTCTCATGACGTTTTATGTTAATTACTCACTTATTGGATAATAAATGTTCAGATTCTCTATCAGTGTTGCTCTGGAGGGAAGAAAGACATTCACAGTAAAAGAGATGACTTTAACAAGCACACCAGGCATTTAACTAGAAAGGCAACCTTTCTGCAAGTTGATCATATTGCCATGATAAAAGTTCACCATCCATAGTATGTTTATGGCAATAGCTGTTTGGCAGGATATGTAAATCCACAGAATCTGACAGCAACCACAGTCACGTTATTTGGGACAGCATCCCTTCTGTCCAGGGCACCGACATCTCAAACACAGAACTGAGGACTGAATTTATAATACCCCTGAATGTCCAGGTAGTACCTCTGCAGGGAGCAAAGAGGGAAAAAACCATGATACTTCCCACCAGAGGTTACGCGACCAGTTTCCAATGAGTGTAGTTAAGATGTTACCAATTGTAGAAACTCAACTATTACAGCAAGAATCACAGAATCACAGAATTCTGAGTTGGAAGAGACCCGCAAGGATCATCGAGTCCAACTCTCAAGTGAATGGCTCACATGGGTGGGGAACAAACACATGACCTTGGTGTTATTGGCACCATGTTCATACAAGAACACAGATCATGAAACATGCTGATTTTTGCCAGTTTGGGAGGGAGGTATTAGTAGGGACCTATCCAGGGCTGTGAATTTTTGTATGCCATGGACCCAGTTGTGTGAAAATATAGTGTTATGGTAGAAAGATGAGCTAAAAAATCAGTCACCACTTTGACCTTGCTGCTGACAAGAAACTCAGTCCACCTCTCTGCGCAGCCTCTTTAACCTTCAGATGGGCAACCAGTCTGCCTCTGAAAGGTTGCCTGTGCTTATGATTGTGTTGAGCAAGTCCTGCAGTGGAAAATAACTTCAGTGGCTAATACTACATTCTTCTGTAACACCTGCAAACTGATCAGAATTGGTCATTTAGCAAAATTGGAATGAAGTGTTCAGATCTTTTTGCTTTTTGCTACTGTGTACTGTGTTCTGTTTGAGGAGGAGAGATGCAGATTGTGATTACACAAATGTGCTCTCCTACTGCTCATTTTAGTAAAAACTATTTATTAATATAAAAGAATAATCTGACTGGCCCTCTCTGGAATATTACAGAAGAAGGAGACCATGTTAAAATGACCAGTTATTTCCCATGAAACAGAATGTGTCACTAAAAGGACAGCCAGGAACGAACATGTAAAACTGGGATTTTTCCCAATCATAAATCAAGGTTTGAATTCCCTGAAAGATAATCTCTGCCCTTTTTAGGACTCCTGAGACTGACCATGAGGAAGATCCAAGATGTTAAATGGCATGATTGTCATGCTCTACAGTCTGAGATCAAAAGGCAGTGCAAAGGTGTCTTTATATGGCAATGAACAAATTATACACTTAAAACCCCCGACATTCCCCAACATTCCCCAAGGTCCTTGGAACATACATGAATATTGCTAAACTCAGGATGAGGTGAAATAAACTGGATTTGTTATGGATTTTAGGTTTTTAGATGGACTCATTAAATGTGCATAGATAGATAATTTACCTGGATATTT
>WAAG01082773.1:0-21855 GCA_013390105.1 Tichodroma muraria
CTGAGAAGTGAGGCAATTGTGCATGGATCACTTCCCAGGACACAAAGGTGTCTGCACACTCTGCACCCAGGAAATGAGCTTAATCAACACCTGCTCACAAGGACAGTGAAAAGATCTTCCTCATGATGATGGTGAGACCGGGATCTTTGCTGCTTGTTTCCTGAGGAAGTGGCTGGGCAATACTGAGCAGTATATTGGGTTACTGTCTCCACAAGATTTCATCTGAAATGGGTGGGAGAGTTGCTCCTCCAGGGAATGAAGTCTTGGACCTTGTATTGCTCCACACAATACTGGGTTGTCACTCAGCCAAGGGACAGAAGAGTGGCAACATCATATACAAGTTGCAGAGAACATTTTCATGGTATAATCTTCAAGTGAAAGGCAAGCATGGTTTGTGGGACCTCTTGGTGAGAAAATAAACTGTCCAGCTAGAAGATTGATGGTTAAGTAAATGGTAGTGTATGAGCTATTTGAGACTTAGCAGTCTACCTAGCAGTTTTGGAAAAAAGCTAGAAAATAGCTTTGTATATTTAATTTGATCTTCACATTTTAGATCTAATTATTTTATCGGTACAAACAGGTGGGTCCATCATTTTGGAAAGAATGGAGGGACATTGCCTGCAGCTGAATAAGGGATGTGTCACATTAAATGTCAATAGTCAAACTCTACATTTTAGAAGGTGTTTGATTTTTGCCTGGTACATTTTCACTTGACTCAATAGAAGATGTTGGTATCCTCTTTACATGTAACAAAAGAGTATATGATGATTAAAGAGCCATGACAGAGTAAAAGTCAAGTCAGGAAATAGAACAAACACTTTAGTAATATTATGGAATCTGTTAAAGGGAAGTATTTTTCAAAGACGGAAAGTGAAGTCAGCATGCTAGTCAAAGGATCAGTGGTCCTACAGCCACTTGTAAGGCTTGCAGACAGGTGTTCAGTTTAATAATCAACACTAATCTAACTAAAGATTAGTTATTTAGGTGTTGGGATGATCATCTCTTTCCCAGAGTGTCTGGCTTTGTGAGGATACAGTGTGCTTGGGAGATCTTGCCTTTTTTCATATATGAAAAGTGGGGTATTTTTATTTGTCTTCTAAATATAGAAAATAGGAAAGTTTTAACTGGTAACAATAAATGGCTGCCTTCTGATGTAAATATTGGACATTACTCCAGTCCTCCAGCATCTCAAGAGGGACCTCAATGAGGGTTCACTATGTATCATCAACCAAATTCTCAGCTTCCTGTATTTCCAGGAAAGTAATCTGACTGCGTCATGCTATGCCACTTCTTTGCTTTGCTTTCTACTATTGGACTGGCACTCTTTGTTGCTTTCTGTTTAGCCACAGCAACAAGCTGAATCTCCTTATTCCCTTTCAGGAACAAGTTAAACTACTTCCTAAAAATACTTCACTATTGTGCTTGCATTTCTTCTTTTGGAAAGGTCCTTCCTCATTGTTTGGTTCATTGGCAACCTGCTTCTACTTTTGCTAATTTTATTCATGGCCACTTAGCATTTGTTTGTTCATGCGCCAAGTTACTTTTTAGCTTAAATAACTTTTTTCACCTCCCTCAGGTTTACTGCTCCTTGATGTATTTGCACTCAGCGGTCACATCCCCTCTCAGCCATTGTTCTGCCAAGTAAAAAATAGCTGATTTCGTCAACTCTCTTGTGAAATTAATTTTTTTTGTAAGGACATCAAGTTGCAGAGCAACAGTCACAGATAATTTCAGCCAGAGCCAATGACAGAATCTCCCTGTGCTAAGAAAAGTAGGTATACAATTTGGCCCATGGCCAAGGCCAGCATTTTGAAACACAGACACTAAAGTCTATCTCTGGTGAGGCATGTAAGTAAATGGTCTCTTACACCAATGTTATGAGAATTTCAGTTGTCCATTAACTTCAATGTCTAAGTAAATTTCTGTTTAACTAATGTCATGAAATGCTAAGCATCAGCACCCGTGTTTCTCTAATTATTGGTGTTTACTATTCTGTTACATTTCCACACACTCTGTTCAGGAGCATCCACATCTCATAGAGTTACAGGTCCTGACACCTATCTGGGGTAAACAAAAGTTATTTCTCTCTCCATACATACTAACTGAAATCAAAGAAGCCTTAGAGCATCCCACAACAAAACAGGGAAGGGAAGAGGGGCATTAAGAAGTGCAAAAAAAATAGCAAATTAGTAACAAAATTTCAGAGGCAGGTGCAAGTCTGTTCATTATTGTTACTCTCTCAGGCAGTATGCCAGTGGCCAAGGTACAATCCTGGTGGGTAATCCCAAAAATACGGCCATTAGTACACGACACAGTCACAGCTTCTCCCATGAGCCAACTTAAATAACACATATTTAATGTGATGACATGTCCAGTGGGATGGGGACCCAAAGAGAACAGAGAGGCCCAGAGCATCACGCTGTCTGGGAAGATATTTAGATTTTATTTCAGACATTAGCAACAATTCAAGTGCCTGGATTGTGATGAAAGAGAAAATTTAACCCTGCATTGTACAGTGGGTTATTATAGCACTGGTGGACAAAATTTCCCATTTGCATAGTTTTAGACATTAGTGACAAAACATCTTTCTGCTTTCTGCTTGAAGGGTCTAAACCACACTTTACCCTCAAAGCCTGCTTGGAGCTGAATAATTGTTATAGTTCTGCCTAAATAGCATGTGTATGTGTGAATACAGCTCTGTCCTCCCCTGCTGTCACAGCTACAAACACAGCCCAGGCATCCAGCACCACATCCTCATTTAAACCCTGACTCCAGTCACTTGTGCAAAGAGAGCAAAGAGCTGGGGCAAGTCAATCACCTTTCAACCAGTTCTTAATGAGTCAGGCAATTGGTAAAGGCTTGTCCATGTCTGGTTGGGTCAGGTAACCAAGAGACCTTATGGGAGTCTAAAGTTGTCTCTTCTGCAGTACCAAGAGAGTGTTTTTGGAGTAGAAAAGATGAAAAACTTTTCTGTAGGCTTCTCTAGATAATACACAAGATGTTGCTAGATTCAACCTAAATGGAAATAGGGAAAAAGTCTAATCCTTTCATGTATATTTATACTTATATCTATACCTGAACATTTAAAATGCCACCAGAGTAGACAGATAGAAGATGCTGAAGTGTTCACAGAGATCTTCCTGATTGGATTTCATACTCTGGCATGCTTACTTGATCCAAAATCCAACAACTGACTAAAGCACGCCTAACTTAAAACATATACGCGATCTCTTTGGTGCTCTTTGTTTGCTCTTTAATCACCAAAGAAGTGCTTAAAGTTCACTTTAAATTCAGAGGTGAATGGCCCAGCATGTTTTGAATCACAAGCATGAGGCTCAGTTTCTGTGTAATATCATCTACTTTGCTGCCTATTGCTGTGTGGTCAGCTTAAAAATTAAACCTCGGGCTCCATTTCCCAATGAAGACAGGTTCAATTTTGCTAATATCAGATAACAATATAAATTATAAACTTGGGACAAGTTCATTACATATTTCAGAAATTTATTAACCCAGTTTGATCTGGAGTGAAAGTCTACAACAAACAAAACTCTATCCTTGTGGTAAAATGTTGCCCTGTTTTCTGTAAGAAATTAAAATTTAATTTTAGGAGAAGAAATTATCTTCAAGTTAGAGTTTTTAGAAGCTTTTGTGAAAGACTTTTAAATACTCATACATTTATGAATTTTTATAAGTTTGATCTCCTATAATTTTATAAATCTGCTTTCACTTCAGGGGTAGTTATATGTGAAGAAATTTTGACCTCACTTACTTGATAGAAGTAAGGAGCCTTTGCATGAGACAGGAAGATGTCCACAACCACTGCAAAAGACACACAGTATGCTTGAGGGTGATCTGTCAGAGAGTTTTGTGGTTTTAGGCCAGAAATTTTGTTAACTTCAGTTGTTCTGGTGTCTTATATGAATTCTGGACTAAGAAACCTAAATAAAAATGCTCACCCAAATATTTCAATCTAGTATTTCAGATAACAACTTTGTCTTTTACAGGGCAGTGGAAAGAATTAAAGGAGGATTAATATTTAAGAAATTCATTATGAGAAAGAAATTAGGTGTCCTTAAGCATCTGTGGCACTCCAGACTGACAGGGATTTGGGGGAAATTTGTTTAGAAATATGTCTGCTGCTAGTTCATCAGCCTAAATTCTTTCCCCATGTCCTACTTTTTGGAGACTTGGGCACATTTTCTTGTATGGAAGAGGAGACACAGCTGTACATAGTTTTCAGATTTTAATGTTTCATGTGCCGCTCTGAAGTCTACTTTTAAAAGTATTTTGTCCCCATTTCTTTGCCCTCTGACCCATAGAGAGGCCTGGCTCATGAACCCTTGCTCCCTACAGTGCATTTCCCAGCAGAAGAAACAGAGTCACAGGTCCTACAGGCCTGGAATTGGTCTCTTCAAATAAAACAAAAACCAAGCCATGAGATACATAGGAAGCAGGTCAAGCTTTTAATCTTACCAGAGAGCCAGAGGCTGAGCAGAGCATCTACAAGTCATTAAATCTTCAATTTTCTGCCTTTTCTTGAGGCTTCCCCTCATTCCCCTTGGGACTGTCAAGGAAATCATACTCACCTCAAATGGTTCACACACTCAGAGCAGGGAAACTGCAGCAGAGAAGACAGCAAACCCCTGGAATTAATCCCCCTCTCAGATAGCCAGGCAAAACCTGCTGAGAGTTGTAACTCCTATAACAAGCTGGCTCCTCGCCATGAAGAAGAAGAGGCAAAGCCACCTGCCGTGCCAGTGACGCAGCTGTGGTGGCCCAGGGTGCCAACACCTCCTGCAACAAGCCACTGTTTTTCCCTGAGCTGTCTGCCCATCACCTATGTGGCGCTGGTAGCTTCCAAAGACATTTCCTAGCAAACTTTAAGCCCCTGGAACACTGCAGGGCAGCCACACCAGGAGGCAGCTCCTCACCACTAAACTCCCCTTACGCTGACGCTTGTCTGCAGCCCACACCAAAACCTCTCCCACCCGCTGCTTTAGCTTGTTGGGCGTGACAAGCAAGAAGGCAGGCACACACGAGGAGAAACCCACCTGCAACGGGGTCTTTAAGTCTGCTGCTCTGTCCTGCCTGGTCAGACCAAGCATCTTTTCACTCTCAGCCAGCCTCTGCTGCTGCTCCTCAGCAGTCCTGTGAGGTCCAGTTCAGGTAGGAGGAAAAGGAGTTGAGGCACGAGAGAATGGAGAAGTGGGAAGAGTGAAAGAAGCCCAGATGATAAAATAAGCTGGAAACCATGCTGCTGGCATTGCAGGGCTGGGGAGGGTGAGCCTGCTTAAATAGAACACTACCTCCTTTCCTGTATCTGACCTAATTGGGAATGTGCTGGTAGATCCTAATCAGAGAAGGCCCAGGCTAAGTAAGTCTCCTTACTTGATACTTGGTTAGACAATTGCAAGTGGCTTACCATGGGCAGACAGGTTCAAAAGCTAAAAAGTATCACACACATATCACATAATATTTGAGTTGAGAGGGACCCACAATGATCATTGATAAAGCTGGATAAAGCTCTGCTGTTTCTTAAGAGTGATGCATAATCTGAAGTATTAACATGCTTTCTCAGTGTCTACTCGGGCCACTTTTGCTTTTTTTCTACCTGCCATGCTGTGATATCTGAGACTCCTTGTAAACATAACTGACCTGCTAATAGAGGCCCTGTTCTTCCAGACAGGGATCAGGCACCCTCTTATCTGCCTTTTCACACCCCACAGGAGAAAAACTGCAGTTTCCTCACACTGTGAAATTGAGCTATGCCAACCAGTTCTCAAATGAGTCCCAGACCAGAATTCTTCCATCAATTTTGACTTTTTTTTCCCCTGCGGTTAATGTTGGTGCAGCACACCAAGCATCTGCCATTGCAACCAAACCCCCTGGGTTTGGGGACTGTACATAGTGAGAGGAGACTGTTCTGCTATTGTGCAACAAATATGCCTGAAAGAAAGATATTTTTGGTCATTAATCTCAGTATTTCATTTCTAGACACCAGGGTTTCACCTCTTGAGCTCTTTACATTCTCTGTGATCACGTCTTCTTTTTTCTTCCTTTACTGGCACCATCTTTGTTTCTGCTTTTTGAGTTTATTGTCAACTTGGCTTGTGATCCTCTTTCATTTCCCTACCTCCTCTAAGGTGACTTCAGTTACACCTTGAACTGCAGACACAACCCTTTGGTTGATACCTACTTCCCTACCAGTGTTTCTCCACCTGTATTGTACTCAATATTTCTGGCTGTTCCTTTGCCTCTCGTTTGAGCCACACAGAGCTAGAATGACAGGCATTGAGTGCTCTACACCATAATGCTCCACTTGCCTCTCTCACTGTTGTTAACTTCCCAGAGACTTCCTTTTGCATCTCCACTGTCAGATGTTATTCCTCTCTCTCCTCCCTTTTCATCACCCTGACTTGCTACTGGAAACTGTTGGGTATTTTCTTCCTTTCCAACTCTTTATTTGCTTTCCGTCCTGTGCTTACTGTGATGTCTCTTGCCCAGAAATCCATTAACTCTTGATTTGCTCTTCACCATTTTTTCCTATCTGCAGTGAAAATACTTCACACAGATTGTCTCTACCAGCACCATCTCAGACATCACTCCCCATGTGAATCTCCCAGACTCTCACTGACACCATGGGGTTAGGTCGAGTCTCTTTTGTCTTTCTCCTTGAAAGTCCACATAGCTTCCCTCAAGGCAACTTCCTTGTTTTTGCTTCATCTCATTCCTTGTCCTTTTTGAATACCTCTGGATTTCTCATGGCTGTCCTCATGCACAGTACACTCTTCTACATTTGATATACTTAAAGAACCTTCAAGACTCATGTATTCAAATTTCTTTTTGGTCTTATGGCTTTGAAGCTTACCTTCAAAAAGAAGTCTGGTGCCTCTGCTTCAGGAGGGGAATCTTTAAGGAAGATGAAACCTTTTAGAAAAATACATAATATAGCATGACTTTCACTGTAAATACCAAAAATTCAGAACTACACTATTGCTGTATTGAAGGTCCACACTGTTTTGGTTTGGTCTCAGACACTGGGTAAAAACATGGTTCAATCTCCATTGTATCCCTGCTTTGTGCTGCTGATAATTCATAAGAGAATGATAGCTGTGCCTCATTCCTTCACTCCAGATGCTAGCCCAGTCATATCCATTGCTCTCCCAGTGAGAGGGGCCCCATTCTACTACAGCTAACAATTGCTGTTTATTACTGGCAAATACCATTCAGCTAAACCAGGAGCCTGAGGAAAAGCAATTTTAGGTTTACTTCCTAGATAAGAAAGAAAATTCCTTCCTGTTACTGATTCCATAAAAGAGAAGGAGGTAACCTGCAGAGTTTGATAAAGTCAGCCCTCTATTTTAGCTGTGGCTGTGGGCTATGTTAGCACAGAAAACAGGCAGCTCACGAAAGTTTAATGCAAGAGACACAGAAGAAAGAAAATTATTTGTTTCTCCCACTCGCCTGAGGGGATCCATCTTTTTTTCCAGAAATGAAACTGCAGTGATATCCTTGACAGTCCCCCTGCAGTGATTGTAATTTGTAGCTTGCTGGTTAAGTCACTTGAGAGCAAAAGCATTTAAGATTTCAGATTCTCCTGGCCAGTTCTAAGATCTTTTCTGTCCTGCACCAGAGTTTCCACAACCATAGGTGTTTGCTCAGGGAAGGAGGTAAAGACCCTATTTGGTCCCTCTGCTGGCCCCACAAGGTGCTCCTCCAGGGACTGGCATACAAGCCAGGGTGGCTCCTGGTTCTTTGACTGCCCAGCTGTGGTGGTATGCACAGGCTGAAGGTTTGGGTGCATGTGCCGTCTGTCAGTGTAAATAAATACAATATTAACTCATTTGCATGCAACGACATGGACATAAATGCTACCCTCTAAGAATCATCCTGGAACCCTATGGGTCTCACATAATAAACCTTTTAGGAAAGCATATACTCTGCTTCCTTGCTGACACTGATTCTTGTATCATTGTTTGTTTTACTTTGCTTTGAGCTTAATAATTGGCAAATCCTGGAGAGGCAGCTGGGCCGACTTGCTGCGTGCCCGGGCAGTGAGGGGGATGCTGCTGAACAGAGATACATTTCTGTCAGGGGGATGGCTTGCTTGAAAGGCGGTGACAAGTGGTACAAGAGTTGAAAATGTGTTTTCCAGATACCCAGATTTAACCATTTTCCCTCCTTTCCTTTTCAGGTTTTCTTTCCATCTCTCTCATAGGTAGAGCTGTGTACATCAATACACACATGAATGCAGCAAGTGTATTTGTTTACCAACCTTTGCACAGGCAAATACTCAGACCACTTGTTTTAATTATCTTTTTTTTTTTTTTACTTTGTTCACAAAGATGAAGGGAAAATGTTCCCACATATGGATTTTGCAGGAAATGGGAAGTGGGTGACAGTGACCGGGGCTGTGACCTGGCAGACCTTGCCGTCTGATGTAACACGATCTCATGGTGCTTGGGAGTAAAAAGGGAAGAGAAGTCTAGCCCTGGGACTGCAAATCACAGGCCGTGATGACAAGAAGGGGCCTAATAAAACTCAGCACCCTTCACTTTTAAATGAAATGAGTGGGGAGGAGGAGTGGGGAGAGGATAATTTATCGCCTAGAGACATCCCGGGGTATTGCATTCTAGAAATGCCTTTCACTGCCCCATAGCATTTCAGTGATGGAAAATGTGAATACAGCTTTGAGCAGTTAAGGTCTTTATTTGAATTAATTAGAACAGCTATAGCAACAGGATTTAAGCAGTGGAGGATGGAGACAAGAAGATCTTGCATTGTTCATGATGCCGTGTTATCCTCCAGCAGCACCTTCCTGAAGGACATCGTCCTGAAGTACTGCCAGAAAGGAAAGCCTGGGATGCCCAAGAGACTGGAATAGGAAAAATGACACAGGTTTGTGATGCTGAGAAAACACGTAGATGCTCTACCTCTCCTCTGACCACTAATTTCTGACTTTGTGTTGAGGATGCCACAGGAGTAAGTGAATTTTGCTGGACAAATTTCTGCTGTTGCTATTTGTTATCAGGCGGGTCTTATTTTGCAATGATGGTGATCAAAATAAATTTGCTTTCATACATTTTACTGGGCAAGGATGGAGACACGCTAAACAAACTCATTGGACAGGAATGGGTGCACAATTTATCAACATCTTTAACAACATGCCCGGACATGCTAGGACTCAGGGGTCTCCTGCATCCCTTTTTCGAGGAGTGGCTCTGCCACTTCTGTTTTCATTGTTTCATTCTGTTGGGTTTGGGGGATTTAAAACAAAAACAAACCTGCAGGAATGGACAAACTTAGGGAGCTTCAGAAATTCTGCTGATTCAAGCACTCATGGTACCAAGATACTGACATCTCTACGTAACTGCAAAAACAGGTTACAAGCAACAAAAACAAGTCCCCACACAGGACAGCAAACTTCTTTCTAGTTGAGCCAGAAATGCACATCTTTTCCAAAAGATTTTGATAGCTGTGCTTCTGGACCCAGAATATTTTTAATTAAATTAAATAGAAGACAGAAAGGAAAATTAATTAAGAAGCTTTTTTGTTTGTTTGATCTTAGTAGATGGTTAAGCTCAATTTTTTATTGAAACTTTAGGCAGAGGCTTTTGCTTGTTTAATCTATCTCTCTGATTATTATTATATTTCTGGTAGGGTGAACACCAAAGAATAAATTAAAGACAATGAAATAAACAGAGCCAAGTGTGGCTGTGCCCTAGAGCTGTCCCATCTCAATATATGAGTATGTGTTTCATCTCTCCAAAGCAAAGATTTCAGGACTCAGCTGGCACCAATAAAGAGGCATCACACTGCGAGGGGGAGCTGTCGCTCCCCTGGGCTGCTGTCTGCCCCCAGCCCCCTGGGCAGGGCTGAGGCAGGAGAGTTCCATCTCCATGGAGCCCTTACCTCCTAGACACGTTCCGTATATATCCACTCACCTCATCCCGGTTTGTTGAAGCTGCACAGTTCTTTGCTTGTCTCAGGCACAAAAGCTGTGCAGTTTCAGGGCTGTGCTTGGTACAGCAGGCAGAGCAGCTGTTGAAAGCACAGCTGGTTTCTGAATCACCTGTTTCAATCTACCCTCAGCAAGGCTGCCACCACTGTTGCTCCCCCTCCCCCTTGGTCACAGCTCTCATTGTCCTCTTTGCTCCCCTTAGCAATCCCCCACGAGCCACCAGGGTAGGAAATATCTATCTATATATACATCTATTACTCACACGGAAGTGGAAAGTTGCTCATTCCCTCCTCCATCCTATTGTAACAAGGACTTGGTCAGGTTGCTTCTGCTTTCTATGCTTGGGAAAGCCCAGGTGTCCACACAGCTGTGCTGGTCCCTGCCTCTGCGCTCTGCATGGTTCACAAAATCTTGTCTGGCTGCTTACAGTATCTTTGGACTGTGTTGAGGCATAGACAAATCCCTGTGCTCAGTGTAGATTTCTGTGTATAGTTTAGCCAAGTCAAAGTGCTGTGGACTTTTCCTTCAAATCCAGACTGAGGGCTGGGGTTGAAGACTTTCAATCTCTCAAATAGTTCTTCTCAAGCTGAGCCAAAGTTTTCACAGAGTGAGTTACACACATTTTACAAATGAAAGACCACATGCCAGCTGGTCCCAGATAGCCTTGATCCAGTACTGGAGTTAAAATATTAACTTTCCCAGCCTCCATTTAACTTAGTGATATGTAAAGAAAACCCTCCTATGCTTCTCCCCAGGTGAAAAGCATATTAATTTTATCCAAAATCCACCTTCACACCTGATATCATCCTGATACCAGCAAAAATAATAGAAAGATAACTCTGCTGTTCTGTTTACAAGCAGGGGGTGTTCAGGGTTAGTGGAATCGTACAGATATCAAAATACTCAGAGAAAATGAAGCAATAAGGATAAAGAATGAATTTTCAGAATGCCAAAAAATTAAAGACAATATGGAATTGACTCAGAAAATGCTTACTCACAGACTAAATGCGATTAGGGCGGGATCCAGTCTGGAAGAGTTCCCATGAAAGACTAGAGCTTTCTGCAGAGGATACAGTCCTTATTGCATTAGATATGTTCAGAGAAAGTATATCAGTGCAGCAAGTAGTGAGTGAACAAAGAGATTCATATTCTCAGAGGATGAGCACCCAGGTGTGCTCAACCAAACATTAATGAATTATTCAAATATGCTTAAATCTATGAGATTGCATCAGAAATCACAGCAGTCAATCTTATGACCTTGTACATCTTGCTTGAAGTCAGGACATAAAAAATACCTGGAGAACAGCCTCTCACATAAGCTTATTTGGTTTCCACTACTGGCTGCAATCCCAAAGGGTAGTAGTCACTGTGTGCTTGAACACAAAAAATATACTGGAAACAGAAGTACCTGTCAGGTCGGGTTGATGCTGACCTGGGCTTTATGCTGACCAGCTGGGTTGGTGCTGTTGGTGAGCAGGGCAGTATTTCTGAAAGAGAAGCTTCTATTGTAATCTATATTAGTGTGAAACTTCTTTGAAAATTAGCAGTATTATTCCTGTAGGGGATACTACTATATTTTTAGTATTGAATTTAATATTTAGTTTTGAATGTGCACTTTGGTGTTATTATCACATTTTTTTAAGCACTTAATCCTATACCTTGCATAGGTGAATGTATTCCCTTCTTCTCTTGGATACTCATGCACTACTGTGGGAATACAAGAGCTGTTCAGAAATTCTGGGCACCTGCAAATCTGTTCAAGAGGTGATATCCAAGTGCTGCCAGGGTGGAGTTAACATCTGGTTAAACGTTAACACGGGGCTTGGTTCTGTCGTTTTACAATGTGTAACCTGTGGCAAGCCAATGATAAACTATTCTGGGTGCAGCCCTGGTTGCCAAGTACTTGTATTTCACATTTTTACTCCCTATAGGAAAAGCAAATAACTGTCATTTGGAAGCAGGCAGGTAGAAAAGATGCTGCATATTGTATTTCTTACTCTCCTAAAAGAGGCACAAAGATAACAATTGCACTGGAAAATATATTGGCCAGTTTAGTATTTTTTCATGTATTTTTAAGACAACAGCACAAGGTGCTGAACCAGAAAGAGGAGACAGCTACCTGCCACTGTAGGGCAGAGCCTATACAGCACTGCTTCTTATTTCTTGAATCATACTGCCTTCTTCCCCTCTTCTCTGTTTGCCCCTCACCCAAAACAACACGTTAAAAGACTGATCACCGAGGCTAGAGCTGCCCACAGCTCGGGCAGGCTGACCCAACTTGTCAAGCTCCCAACACAGCCACCCCTCTCTCCTGCCCACACTGCAGCCAGGCACACCAGGTGCAGCTGGCACTGCACTTGGGGGAAGCCCATGTGTCTTTGGGCAGTGGCCCATCAAAGGTGCCCTGGTGTGATGCACTGAGGTAACTCTGATACCCTACATCCCTGCCGAGACCCTGACTTGGTGGAGGCGGGGAGCAAAGACAGCCTGTCTTCTGTTTGTTCTCCTGAGATAATAATTGTGATGAGATTCAGGAAAAGGTTAAATTTTCATGCAGTAAGAAAGCACTTTCCAGTTATGCTGACTGGGACAGATACTGCAACAGCCATTAATCTCCATGTTCCAGGCTGGAAGCTCATCACGGGCTGAAGTCACTGTCTGCCCTCCCTTCCCCCGAGCAGGATTGTGCAATCGTCATCCGTGCTCATCATGCGAGGTGAGAGGGGAGGGCGTCACCTTCCTCTGAAGCATCCGGCACCAGCTCCGGTCACTGGCAGGATGCTGCCCGAGGTGGACATGGCCGTGCTCCAGTATGGCAAGAGTTACTCACCCTCCTCCGAGCTACAACAGCTGATTCAGCCAGATGTCACCTATGGCCAGGCTTACCCCTTCCCCAAGCACATGTGCCAGGCTTACCAACACCTTCCACTTTCCCCAGCCCTTGAGGATCTTCAGGAAATTTCTTCCCAGTGTGGTGCCCTGCTTCTTACAGACATTGGAGTGAATTCGTTGCTATCACATCCCAAGAGTTTGTGATCCTCAGTATTCAGGGACTTCATGACACAAGTACTTATAAACAGGCAAGAGGATGTGGCTGCAAAGCCACATAAAACAATACACACTTCAGCACTAACAGGTGCTTGCTTTCTGATCTAAATTTGAAATTACTTCATACCTCTTTAATATGAAGATGTCTTACACACTTCATCGTCAGGTCTCTTCCTTTTTGTCCTATTTGTAAGTGTGTGCACATTTCTCTTGTTCTCTCTCACTCCTGTTTCTCCCTCCACCTCACATCAGTGTACACTGCAGACTTCCTCTCTCACTTCTATAAGCTGCCAGAAGTGAAGTGACCTGGTTACACATCCAGCTCTGAAAGCTGCCTCAGCAATGTTTTTCCTCCCTTTCTGCAGCAGTTCTGGGCAAGCACGCTGTCCTCAGCCTGTCAGTACATTTGAGGTAGGGGAGTTATGGTCTGCACCACAGCTCACCACCACAACTCACAGAGCTGACATCTGCAGTCACTGACTCGTGACAACTTTATTAGGAAGACTGAAGTCATTGACTTCAGGCAGAAGCCATGTAAAAAGGCAATGATGCTATTGTTGTTGTTATTGTTGTAATTAATATTATTATTACTGTAATCAGCGTGAGCTGCTGACAGAATATGCCTCTCCGGAAATCACCCATTAATTCTGAGAGTTGCCAATGGGAGGAGCAGCTCAGAGCCCCGATCCAGCAGCACTTACGCAGCAGGATGCCCATGTTATCAGTGAGGAAATCCACAGCTCGACTCTGCGTATGCAAGTGTCCTCACTAGTTCCTGAAGGCAGCAAAAAGAGAAAGTCCTACCCATCCTCATTCAGCACTCTTAGGAGTGTTTGTTAGAGTAAGATGTTCCTGTTTGTTTCTGCTGTTCTAAATAGTGAGGAAGTTAATTTGCCCTCTCTGAGAATCAAACTGACACTCCAGCAGTCCATCATAAAATTATATTTTCTTCATTTTGTCTTTTTTTCTCCAGATTTTTCTCTTCTATATCCCAATGACTTGGGTGTAATACCTGTAATAAACTATACTCCTGGATCCTTGTGGTTACACAGGAGACCCAAGACTTTAATGTAACAGTTTACATTCTAAGAGATTTCTTGCCACCAGACTTCTATCATGGATGTTGGAAAACTAAAAGCTTATCATCCAGTCTGTTCCTTTGGCTGGAGTACATTTATATTTCCATACTACTCTAGGTCTAACCATCTGGAGGCTAGTAAGAATATATTTTGGTAGAACTGTCTGATAAAGTAAAAATGCGATGATTGTTCTTTCTGGTTTTGTACTAAATCTTTCCACCATTCAACTTTATTTCCATGACTTCCAGTATTTTTTCAGATTTCCAGATTTATAGCATGGAGCTAGGCAAGAATATATCCAACTTGAGAATGCAGAGATAAGATAGAAAAAGCTTTATCATTACCCTATTTTTAGGAAGCTCCTTGTTCCATGTGAGAAGAAAGGCAGTTCCAAACATGCTTGCTAGTTTCTGAGATGCTTGCAGACTCACTTTCAGCCACTACGAAGGGTAAAATATCTCCAAAGCGCTACCAAATCCAGCAGGCTTTTGGGACTGAATCCCAGCTGGGAGTCATCAGCACTGTACCACCAGTAGACACAGAGAAACTTCATACAGCCTCAGGATTCTGCTCTTCACTGAAGAGGTATATGAAGCTCAGTAGAGATGGCAAAGTATAAAGCAACCTCTCTTCCTTAGGCAAAGAGAAATGCCAATGAAAATTATCTGCCTGTGATGAGAAACAAGTTAAGAAAGAGGACTCTTTCCTGGAAGTACATGAAATATTCCACTCTCAAGTGCGGGAATATGAGCAGACATATGTGTGTAAAATCAAGTCTAGAAGTTTTATATTAAAGACACAGAACACTCCAAAGATTCAAGATAGAACCCAAATCTGAATGTAGTCAGATGGGAGAGTTTTGGCTTAATAGGCTTTGCAGGCCTATTTCTGGGAAGGGGATGCTGGAGCACCATGGTCTTCCCTGAACACTGCTTCTATCTGTCCATGCACCTACAGAGATGCCCTCACATCTGGGCAGAATGTTCCATGCCAGTCCCAGGCTCTGCTGAGATAAAACCTCACCTTTCCTCTCCCAAGTGTGAGGTCTGAACCAAAAATGCAATAAAAATCATAGAATCATATATTTGTTAATGTTGAAAAAGACCTCTAGGAGAGGATCAACTATTAAATAAACCTGATTGGTAAAAGCACTTGGTGAGCTACTACATTTTCAGGTTATTTTCACCCCAGAACCCAACACCTCTATATTCCATACTTCAGTGTGGCTAAACATTTGCACTGATGCTTTTAAATTTGCTTGTGTCCCATCTATAGTGTAATTTTGTTCCTTTCTGCCCATAGTTTCAGCTTCCTGAATCCTTGTAATTCCCTGGTGCCATCAGGAATTTTTATATCATCCAATTAGGCATCAACTGTACATTTGTTAACATACAATTAATTAATTCCATGGGTCATTAATACACGCTTTGAATAAAGACCAGAAGTGCACTCAAACTAATGTCTCTCACTGATTTTTGTGTATTCCAGATCTAATCTCAAAACTTGCCCTCACACACATCTCTTCAATTACAAGTATCAATTCAATTCAATTACAGTATCCTGACAGATACCTCCCTGCAGCTGGCAATACTGGGACTGCACCTTTCATGGATGTTTTCCTTAACCCCAGCTGGCAATATGTAGCCACTCATTTCTGTCTGTGCAAAGCCTATCTGGACTGCCCCTTATGTGCAATGTTGCATCATGAGACAGTGGCATCAAAGGACTTAGATCCAAATCTATTGCGTATCCTGTATTTGTCTGCTGTGACTTGTTCTTTTGACTGTGCTTTTACAAAAAATATATACTTTGAAAAATACAAGAGCTTTCTCTTTCCCTGGCAGGACCAAAACACAGGACTGCCCACCTGCTGCTCTGCCTCTACCAGCTTTGAAGTTGAAAGCAGGGGAAGGAGCAGGGAGACCATCAGGCCAGGCACCAGGGGTGGAAGTGCCCCTCTTGGGCTGCGGGCTGGTCACAGCACACAGCAGCCACTCCCGTCCGTGACCTCCCACCCCTCTTGCCAGCCCAGAACCCCTTACCTCGTCCCACAAAATTGTTCTTTCCCGGCTTATTTACAGTCCTTGAGGACAGAGGCTTTGTCCTGTGGTCTGTAATAAAGCCGGGTTTATTGTTCATCTCAACTCTGCATTACAATTTTTTCTGAGCCCTTGGCAGCCATACTCAATTCCCTAGAGGTCTTTGCACATTATATTGGAAGTATACAAGCCAGCATAATTTATTTTCTTTTAACCAAGGTAGATGCAATCTGCTAACTTCAGTCTGTGCTATAATCTTCAGTAAATATCACCAAGCCATTATTTCCAGCAGTATTGCACACCTAGCTAAACTACTTTGATGCTGATTTTTCATTGTAAAGATTATCTTGCACAGTAAATGTTGTAGATGTTGTTGCCTTTGACGATTAAATCCACATACCGTTTAACTCAGCTCTTCCTTTCAGAGGTCTGATTTTCCATGGCTAGTTTTCCCTTTTCTTGGCATTTACGTCCTACCTCTGATCGAGCTCAGTGGGAATGGAAGGTGCTAGCTGACCTGCAGAGCAAAGTCCTCACTCAAGGCTGCAAACTGTTTCTCATTATTTTTGTAGCTGTCCTTTCTAAGTTTCTCAGTTCACCATGCCCAGTGGTTTCTCTGACTTGAACATTGCAGAATACATGGTACCCAAATCCAGATGATACTTAAAAATACAGACAAGATGTATATTTTTATTCACATTAGACCCTATAATTTACATAGACTATTTCAGGATAAGGAATAAGGAGACTGACAAGCAAGTAGAATTTTTGAGATTATAAAGACTGTTATTTAGGGACTGGAGTTTCTCCCAGCAGGATTCTTTCAGATTGGATGTAGGAACAGTGCCATGGCACTATAGAGAAACTACCTTTGCTGTGACACATACTGGTTTCCTTTGGAAGACAAGGAGAAGGGCAGACACTGCAGAATGTGATTTGCTTTTGCTCTCCCGCAGGCTGGGGCCAAAGTTGGGAACAGAAGAGGATGTGGGATCCTGGGCCTGTCTGGCAGCAGGATTTTTGGGGAATGAAGAGCACTAGATCAGTGTTGACAAGTCCTTGTAGACTTTTATGAATCTTGTTAACTCTTAAGTTTTTAGAAGTCTTTTAGTAGTTTCTTTATTTCTTCCAATGCTCTTTAAGAAGCTGAAGATGACTGGTCTATATTCTCTTTTTTCTCTTGTTTTTATTATCAGAAAAACCTTTTTCCATTTTTTTGAAATATCTATCTTTTTCATGTGTTCACAAATCAGAAGTGGCCCTCAGTTTAATACAGAAAATACTTCAAAGGTTTTAGGATAAAGCACAGCATCCTTGGCCAAATAGAAAGCCAACGTAATTTACCAAAGTATTATCTCATCTATCCCTTCTCCAGTTCAAGCTTGTAGTTGTGTTTACTGCATGGAAGTTGATTTTTCTTTGTTAGTGCACATAAAAGACACCTTAATGCACCACCTTTCTTGACACTATTTGCCAGTAAATAATCCTTCTATGGAATAATTTATGTGGTCTCCCTTTTACAATTAATGTCCTCCTTATTAATCTTCATTCACTAAGTCTAGAATAGGTTCCCCGATCTATCACAACTTTCTGAATAAGAAATGACCACCAATGACTTCCAAAAGCTTTTAGGCTGCCTCACATCCATTCCCAAGAAACTTCTAATAAATTAAAATCCCCCACAACAGCAACATCTGGTACTATGGATGATTTTGTCAGTTCCTAGTAAGTTCATCTATATGATTTTCCTTGCTTTGCAGCAATATTAGCCTTCTACTGTGACCATGCCTTTTCACCAAACTTTGATCAAACATTCCACCATCAGCTGCGGGTAAGATCCTTCCCTCCCTGAGCTGAGCGTGCAGCTCCACAGACAATGCTACGAATGAAGCCTGGTTCCATAGGACCACGGAGTGATTTAGGTGAGAAGAGACTTTTGCAGGTCTCTATGTAACATCCAGGACCAAGCAGGACTTGAAGGCTAGACCAAGCCCTCATGGCCTGCTCTAGCTGAGGTTTGAAGTCCTCGGTGGATGGAGAATGCACAGCATCTATGCTTGCGTGTTGCCTCCAGAAAAATGTTTTCCTACAGATCTATTTCTCATAGTTGTTTAAAACTAGTGAATAGGAATGTATCAGCTGGAAACAAAACTTTCCCCATGCCTGGAAAAAAAAGGGATAAAGCCTTCCTCCCACTACCTCACATGGCTTCTCTGAAGTCTGCTGGGAGCTGAGATCATGCTATGGCTTTTCTCTCCATCAAATCCGTTATGGGCTTTTCATACTGGATCTCCTTTGGACTGTACACAGTTGTGCTGCAATGCAGATAAAATTTATTGTCACAGTCACTTTTGTTCTCTTCCTCTCTCTGCAAAGTTTTCTTCCAGTACAGCAGCATCTTCAAAGACTTCCAAGGGACATTCACACATCTGTACACACACGCAAACACTGATGTGCATAGAAATATCTGCAGAAAACAACTGTTGGTTTTTTTATTTTCATAGAATTTCCAGCTAAAAAACAGAAACCATATACAATTTTTAAGCACACTTGTGCTTATTTAGTAGCTATTTGTGTTCATTATGTTTGCTTTATTATGCCTCATTATTTTTCACTTGGAGACAGAGTGATCCCTGGCAGGCAGAAGATTGCTGGTGAGACATGCGGACAGACCCACTTGCAGCAGCATAGTCCTGTCACCAGGAGAGCTCATTTCAGTCAGAGCAGTGCAGTGTGGAGATGGTTTGATGCCTGAAGGCACAAGCAGGAGCCAATAACAATCATAAGTCCAGGAGGAGCCAGGCAGGGGACACCCATTGGGGCACTGCATGGCCCCTGCTGAGGCCAGCAGCAGTGTAATTATTCTGCAGCTCCTAGCTTGACCCTGAAAGTGAGGAGAGCAAAACAATACCTTTGCCCTCACTTTGCTCACCTGTACGGGGAAAACACCTGGGTGGAGGGGTCTGCCCTCCTCACTAAACCAAAAATAATAGGTCAGCTGAGCATTTCTGAGGAAAGAATTATTTTTCTGCTCAGCAGAGCAAAAGCAGGGCACAAACTAACTCTCTGCAAGCAGAGACAGGCGCTGAATTCATTGGATAATCTACTGCAAATTATTTGCCCAGCTCTATTAATTAACGCTGTGAAGCACTTGGAGGGTTAAATGCCCTTGAGCCGTCGTTCACCTAAGTTTTGCCCCTGAACTGACATCAGTGAAAAATCCTTAGTGGTGGTGGTAGCAGCAGTAGAAGCAGAAGCACTGAATTTTCAAACCCTCCTGAGGCAAGAAAACATGATTTTTCCCTTCATTTTATGGTCTGTTGAATCTTCTGTTTTTCTTATTATATAGTAGGAATAATGTTCATGGCATTGGAGTATTCTCGTGGTTTTCCAAATGCCTCAGATTTAATCTGGCATCTTCCCCAAGCACAAAAATTTATTGCCTCATATACTCTTTCACTGTGAATGCTGTCCGTTCCCCAGTTCTGTGGAGGGGTCCTGGAGACAAACAATGATCCCATGGAGCTGTTTCTCAGCTGGTGAGAAGCCCTGCGTGGTGCTTCAGCAGACACTGTTCACACAAGAAGACAGCTCCTGATGGGGAGGAGAGGTCAGCCCAGACCTTTAGCATTGGCCTGAGCCCCACTCATCTCAGAAAATAAATAAGAAAACATAATAAGATGCACACACAGGCCCTTTGTTACCCAGTCCAAACCCCAACATATAAGAATAAGCTTTGTGAGCACGGCGGTCTCCACAGTGAAAGGCGCCCAAGGGCAGGCGGCGGGGATGGGAATTTTCTGGCTGGTGGTGCCTACTCTCTGTCTGGGGCTCAGCAGGATGGCCTGGAGTCAGGTCTTCATGTCTGAACCTCTCTGAGGGCTGGTGTTTTGTTTACCAGTTCTCCAGAAAGAACGTGCTTGTATTGCAAAGAAAAGAAATGCGTCCAGGTCATTCCAAACGTGGGGCCTCCTGCCTGTGACCCTAATGGACCGAGATTCAGATCCAGATGTGAGGACTCCTGCCTGTTACACTAATTGATCAAGATTCAGACTCCTGAGTTCAATTTTCCTCTTTAGAAATTACATATGGTCAGAGAAGCACATGAACTATGGCTTCAGGGTGCTCTGAAGCCAAAAGGAAAGACAGGGCAGAGCTCTGGCAGTCCTTTTTTTCTTGCATAGCTGCTGCAAAAGGACTGTAGATCATCCTACTGCCATTGCTATTTCTTGCACAAAAGTATGTGAAGGTTGTGGCTATTTGGCTACCATACATCATGCCAGTGCTTCCAACTTGGAGTCGAAATGCTTGAAACAAACAACGGGTGAAGAAAACATCTGTGGGACCAAGGAGGACCTGTCCAGTGCACTGCCATGGGGTGGCAGCTAATCTGCTGCCTTGAAAACCCAGGCTGTGTTCACAGGAACGCCTTGAAGGTCCATAGTCCTAATGGAGCCCATGACATTCTTCTTTGCATAAAGCCCATGTTTCAGAGCCCTTTTGGATGTTCCAAAATCCATAGGGCTCTCCATAGCATCATGCAACTCCTCATGTAAGGCCATTTCCTGCACTGACATACTTCAAAGAAGATCTGGTCTGCGGCGTCGTCAAGACAGTGAAATTACGGCCCTGAGCTAAATGGTAGATGGAGTTAAAGCCCAAATCTGTAGGCAGACACTGAAAAGCTGCCAGCAGCTTTCTGCCATAGGCCACAACAGTGTGTGTGATACAGGTCAGTGACATAGCTATATCAGATCAGATACATACCTAAAAATCTCCTTTTAGTATGTATTTTTAGCTTTTTGTTTTCCTTATTAAGCACCTGAAATTAAGGGAGGTCCACAACCCAGCTAGTGCTTTGCATTAGACCAATCCCATCTGGGCAGATTGCAAAGAGAAATAAACCAGATGATTCCATTTCCAGATTGGAATCAGGTCAGATAACTATCACCTCCCTTCCTTTGCCTGACCTCCATTAACTCCCAACTCCACCGTCAGCTCCTGCAGTGACAAGCAGTGTCCTTCACATGTTGCTGAGACATGTGAAACGGCAGGGGAAAGGCTTCCTGCAATGGCCTCAATTCCCATTCCCAGGTGCAGTACGCAGTGAGGATGTAGGAAGGCACACCGCGCCTCGCCTTTCCTAAGCTCCCCGCCCAAGGTCGCCGCTGCCAAACCCTGCGCTCTCATCGGATACGTGAAGGGAAAACTGGCCTCTCCCTGACCTTCAGCCACGTGGAAAGGAACTGGGGCAGTCTGGAGCTGTACCTGGAGGTGCAACTGTGCGTCCAACAGGGGAGCAAAGCCCTGCACCAGTGCTGACCACTGCTGGCACCAGGCTGGGACCAAAGGGGGCTATCAGGTTTGCCAGGAGGGAACAGAGAAGTACCAAATTATGCATGCAGTGGCTGTGGATGCAATCACCCTGGATTCGCTGGAAAACCCAGGGCACACAGAGGCTGTGGGAAGGATGAGGGATGCCTGGAGAGACCATCCATCTCAGTGAGTCAGGCCATCTACTGCTGCTCATGTTCCCATCTCAGCTGGGTGAAGAGCACAGGAAGGCAGCCATGTTAATCAAGACATTCTGTCTTGGAGACAAATCACCTGTGTGGAGGTGGGAAAGGACAACAGTGGCTGTGGATAAAGCTAAAGGAAGTAACCTCTCCAGGAGTCCTCGAAAGGTGGATCAGTTGTTAATCTCACTAAAATGAAGGAGAGAGGGGGA
>WAAG01082776.1:0-15039 GCA_013390105.1 Tichodroma muraria
CTCTGGACATGCTCCAGAATCTCTCTTTCTTGTAGTGAGGGCCCAGAACTGGACACAGGATTCGAGTTGTGGCCTCACCAGTGTTGAGTAGAGAGGGATGATTGGTGCCCTGCTCCTGTGGACATCACTATTTCTGGTTCAAATCAGGATGCCCTTGGCTTTCTTGGCCACCTGGACACATGCTGGATCACATTCAGCTGGCTGTTGAAAAACATTTGTTTCAAAAATTATTTTGATAAATTTCAAGTTGAAGAAAAAAAAAAAGCAAAACACAAGCATACATAAAAATATTTTACAGCCCGCTATTTGGTGCTGCTTTAAGAGGTTTCAATCTTTATGAAGCGATTGAAGCATTTTGAGTAAGTATGAATAGCTTAAAAAGAATTAAATTTTAATCTTTACATACATCTACAGCTTTCTATTATCTTAAAGAAAACAAATAAAAGAAACTGAAAAGGGAGATTTTTGTTGTCCATCCTTGTGTAAGTGTAGCCTGTTCATGGCTCCTCTGTTTAAATATTACAAACCATGGTTCTGTTTGAAGATGAATGTTGTATCTGTAGTTACTGAATGCCATTACTTTAATCAGAAGATAGAAAGTTGTATTTTTCCACCAATCACATACATTACTCTGGAGACAAGATATGGGAAATATGTTTTGACAGTGATGAGGCTATGGAATTCACCTTTATCATAACACACTCAGCTTGGACACTCTGTTTTCATCTTGCCGTATTATCTTGTTTTGCTTTTGTTGAACACTTCCAACTCCTCCAGCATGCAGGTGAATGTGATTTTACTTTCATGCAGCTAGAAAGAGCACAGAGGTGTCATGCAAACAGGAAAATGCAGTTTAGATACTCACAGAGCATGTGTGAGTATGGATAAGAGAACCTTGAAGTTCTTGATATATGTTTTATGAACTGATGGTCATTAAAACTTGGTCTAGCAAGAAAATGTTGTTCTTTCCTCATGCTTTGCATACACATTCATATCATAATGCTCTGTTAAAGATTTTTCAAGAGACAAATTTATTTATTATTATGTCTTTATTTTTTTTCTTCTCTAGTTGCATGGTTCAGCTTCTTTAAAAAGTAGTAGTTGCCCATGCATCTTATATCAATATCTTCAGTCTTTAAAAAAATAAGTATAATTGGTGTTAGAGAAACTGATAATTCTTACAAAGATTGTCTTTGATACTGATTGTTTAAGACAAACAATTTTCAACATAAAGTCACCATGGAATCACAGTTACAGAGTCTTAGAATGGTACAATAACTTAGGTTGGAAAAGACCATTAGAATTACTGAGTGTAACCATTAAACTAACATTTTCCATCACTAAACCATGTCCCTAAGTGTCATACCTACATACTTTTAGAATTCTTCCAGGGATGGTAACTCAAACACTTCCCTGAATAACTTCTTTCAATGCTTGACAGTCCTTTCAGTGCAGAATTTAGTTCTAAAAGCCAATCTAAATCTCCTTTTGATGCAACTCTAAGTAATTTCCTCTTGTCCTATTACTTGTTCCTTGGGAAAAGAGATGGACTCCCACCTTCCTAAGCCTCCTTTCAGGAGTTATAGAGAGTGATAAGGTCTCCTCTCAGCCTCCTTTTCGCCAGATTAAATACTTCCAGTTTCCTCAGCTACTCCCCACCAGACTTGTGCTCCAGACCCTTCACCAAGTATTTTGCTCTTCTCTGGACATGCTCCAGTAACTTAGGGTCCTTTTTGTAGTGAGGGGCCCAAAACTGGACACAGTACTTGAGTTGGGGCCTCACCAGTGCTGACTACAGAAGGACAATCACTGCCCTAGTCCTGTTTGCTTCATTATTTTTGATAAAAAACAGGATGCCAGTAGTCTTCTTGAGCCACCCAGACACATGCTGGCTCGTTCAGCCTTCTGTCAACCAGCAAACCCAGGTCCTTCTCCACCGGGCAGCTTTCTAGCCACTACAGACTTCCCCAAGTCTGTAGAGCTTCATGGAGTTGTTGCGGACCAAATGCAGGACATAACTTTTTCCTTGTTCAACCTCATACAATTGGCCTCAGCCCATCGCTCCATTCTGACATCTCTGTAGAGCCTTCCTATCCTCCAGCAGATCAACACTCCCACCTACCCTAGCGTCAGACTGCCTGAAGGCACACTTACTCCCCTCATTCAGGTCATAAACACATTAAATAGGAGTGGCCCAGTACTGAGCCCTGGGAAAATACCACTTGTGACCAGTCACCAACTGGATTTAACTCCATTCATCACAACTTCCTGGACACAACCATTCAGCCAGATTTTCACCCAGTGAAGAATATGCCTGTCCAAGACTCCAGCAGCCAGTTTCTCTGACAGAAGTCTACGGGGAGTGGTGTCAAAGGCAGATAAATCCTAGGCAGATAACATCTCAGCGTTTCCCTCCTCCCTTAAATGGGTCATCCTGTCATAGAAGGAGACCAGTTTAGTCAATCAGGATCCGCCTTTGATAAACCCATGTTGGCTAAGCCTGATCCCCTGGTGTCTTTTACATTTCATGCAATGACACTCAGGATGATCAGACCCATGACCTTCCCCAGCACCAAGGTCAGGCTGACAGGCCTGTAGTTCTTTGGATCTTCCTTCTGACTCTTCATATAGGTGGGCTTCACATTTGCTAACCTCCAGATGTCCAGAACCTCTCCAGTTTGCCAGGGCTGCTGTCAAATGACAAAGTGACTCAGTGATCACTTTTATTATCTCCTGCAGTGATCCCCATCCAGCCTGGCCTGTGGGGTTAACTGAAACTTTAATGAATTTAAATTAATAAATAGAGAGTAACAGAGGGTCAGAGAGTTAACCAGGATGGAAAAGTTCATCAAAGATCATGGCAAACAGAGGGATATCACTTATCTGTTACAGTCCTGGGCCAAATCTGTTGGGGAAACACTAATTTACTGCCAATTGAATTAGAGATGGATATTGTGAAAAAAAGAACTAAAACATTTTCTTCCACTCCTTTTCTTCCTGGGCTCAACTTCACTCCCTCATCCCTAACTCCTCTAACCTCCTCTGCCCCAGCTATGCAGTGCAAAGGGGAATTTGGACTGCTAGTCCATAGAAGCTCTTTTTTCTCTCTCTCCCACTCTCTCGCTTCTCCTCACACTTTTCCCTGCTCCAGCCTGTGACCTTCACACAGACTGTAGTCATTCAGGGTAAACCTGAATCTGCACGGCCTTTCAGCGGCCATAGTTCCTCCAGGGCACGTCCACCTGCCCCACCAGGGTCGTTCCCATGGTTGCAGGGCCCTCCCTGCCGGGTCTCTGCTCCCGGCCCTGCTCCCGCTGTCCCCTCGGCGCTCGCAGGGCTGTGTCTCGCTCGCTTGCCCTGGCTCAGCCCCGGCTGCCGGGCAGCGTTTGGCCCTCCCTTGGCCGGGCTTTGCCCGGGGCTCTGTCCCGCCCGCCCGTGCCTGAGGGGCTCAGCCGTGCCCTGCGCTGGGGCTGAAACTGGAACTGGCCACATCTAGCATAGGGCGCTGGAGACCTTTAGGTTAATTGTCGCTGAATCCTCCGACTTTGTCTCAGGAATTTCAGCACACCCAGTCTGTGGGACCACAAGCACCTGTGAGATCTAATGTAATTAGTATTGCACCTAGACTAAAAGCAATGTCTGGTAACTGCCAGTAATAATATAAGTGATTGAAAATTAAAAGATTTAATTTAATCTTCTTACAGAATCATGAATAAACAAGTCTAATTCATCATGTATTATGAGACAATACACCAATTAATAATAGTTAAACTATGTAATTGGGCTTGAAATAGTATTTTAAACATGAGCATTCATACTTAAAGCCCTCATATAGGGGCTTTGTGCAAATGACTCCTATATATAAAAATGTTAAAAGGAGAGCTGTTACTGAAAGATTTTTTTTTTTTTTTTTTTTTAATTTAAGAGCCCAAATAAAAACAGCTTTCCTGTGATATGGATATATAATTAGAGTCCTCATTATAGTCATACTGGAATTTATTCTGATGACTGACAACTATGAAATTCTAAGTGACACTCTGAGAACTCTGTCATTTATTTTCCTGCTGTCCAGCTGCATTTAAAGAACTGTCCTTCAATGTCTCGATATGAGTACATTTAGACATTAGCTAATGTATCATCCTTGACGTCTATTCACCTTCGGCAGTGCATTAAAAAAGACAATAAATATATAACAAAGTCAAGGGGTGTTCTTACCTGATGCCCAATAAAATACACTCTCTAAATTCAACCGCATATAGTACTTGTAAGGGTGAAAGTTATACAGTGCTTCCAAATATTTACTCCTTTTGAGGCTGTAATGTTAAATTCTACCAAGGCTTCTTATTTTTAAGGAAAGTTGTTGCAATACATTACAAGTCCATGCATCATTACGTACCCCAAAGCTCTGTACCCATATCCAGCATTCCTTTGGAGTAGACTCTACTCTCACTTCAGCCAGAAAAACTGTTGTCACCACCTGCTTTAATTATGATTAGCTTCACAGCCTGGAACTAAGTGCTTAAACTTCCTCCATTTTGTAAGTTTTTCTGCTTATCCTACTTTAAAATGCTAAGCTCATGACACAATCTCAGAAGCTGAGGTGAGAATATCTGTCGCAAATATAAAGCATGCTTGTAGAAGATTATTAAGTCATAGAAATAAAATCATTGTATGGAAATGTTTGCTTTATGCAAATATCATGCTTTATCAGATACGTGCCATAAAGTATCACTCCAGAAACTAAAAGTAAATTGCATATAAAATGAAGATAAATTTAAGAGAGGCATCTGTAGCAAAGCTGGTATTATTCTTAAGCAATATAGAAAAATTAAACTTAAGCTGCTGCTGTGGCCTAATCATACCATCCTGATCTCTGTTCTAGTGTTCTGATCCCAGGTGTTGTGTTCTTCGCTATTGGCAAATATTCCCTTCCTTCCTGTGCAATAAGTGACAGTACACCTTTGGGTGTACTGGGAATGCCTAAGCAACTCCCCTGGGGGTGGGGGGGAGTTTCACCCTGTCTTTTGCAACACTGTGGATCCCATGCAGTCCTCTGTGGAAGACTAGACAGCTACAGAAGCTGAATTGGATAGCATCACAGACCTTTTGGCCGCAGTACAGTGAAAACCGTGGGAGAGTTAAACTCAAGGTAAGAACAGAAGTGAAAACATCATGACCGCTTTGAGGAGAGGGAATGTAACAAGGACACTACTAGCTTAAGAAGGGTAATCAAGAAGATTGTGTTTCTAAGGGGACGGGGACAAAGGAGTCCAAGTGGAAAATTTTGTGCGGAACGTGGTGACCTATAAACACTGGTAAACTGGTGTAATGAATGGCTTTGTTTTGCTAGCATAGCAGGGTCTGTGTCTCTCAATCCTCACAGTCCTCTGATGGAAGTGCCTCAGGAATGGGCTGGGGACTGTGGCCTATCCCCGCTGGATCCGGCCAGAGCTGATTTTCAGCACAGCTGCAGAGTTGGCTTTCCTAGTGGGCACATGCTTCTCCCCAGCCTTGTTAACCTCTCCTTAGGCCTGAGATAACTGGACAACAGCACCACCTTTATCTTATCTCAAATTCCTCTCAGGCGCCTTAACTCACAGTCCAAATCTCCAGGTATTTGCAGAGGCATATTCAGGGGAGGGGAGGTGGTTGCAGATGAGCAGTTGCTTCTTGGCACAATTTGCCAGAGTGGGCAAAGTCCTTCAGTGATCATAGCACTGAGGCAATTGTGATTTTTAAGTCTCTTACAGCACACGCACACACACACACAGAAAAAAAGGTCAGGTCTAGTTAAAATGCTATATACTACTTAAAGATGCTGGTTTACGGAGATGTGAAACAAATCTAAATTGGAATGATTTCCTCAGAAACATGTGAGTATCTGCATGTTAAGCTTTAACATTGACAAAAGAGAAAACAAACCTAAAGGGAGGATAAAAAACATTCTGAGATTACAATGGATTTTCTTAATGTTTCTTTATGCTTATTGTCATTAAAAATAATTTATTTCCAGAACCTATAAAAACAGTATTTCTTTTTAATATTCCTGCTGAGTGTACATTTAAAGAATTTCTTAGGGAAGAGTAATTTCGTATTTCTAATGTCTAACTAATAGTTGAGACTATGTGGAAAAACATCAAAGAATTAATGAGAGCACAGTTAAGGAAAGAGTGCAGAGTAGCAAAGGCAGATTAGTAGCTTTAAGAGCTCCTTGTTTATAGTTTTTTACACATGCTTGTAATTGCATGTTTTGACTTTTCACCTGCCCTGAGTTTTGTGCAAAGGGAGGCATGAATACCCCATTGTCTTTATACTTAAGACTGGTATCTGGACAGGCTTTGAAAACTTTTTGTATCATCTGCTGTGCATAGAAAGTAGTGCAGCACCACATGTGCAACAGTTAGTATGTGCAAAGAGAAAAGAGCTAGAGTATTCATGGTACACAAATTATGAGAAGAATGTGTTTTGGAGCAGTCATCTTGTATACTGAAGCCAATTTCCTAAGTTTACACCTGCCAGGCTGACTAAGCTCTCAGTACAGGTGGCTCACAGATTTCATGATTTGACAGAAAGCTTCTCAAAAAAAGAAACATTCCTCACATGGAGGATAGCCCAAGTGCATGTCATTGTTTTATTTTCTATTTGAATACAAAACAAAACAAAACAAAGAGTAGTCCTAGACAAGGGGATTAAAGAAAGAGTACCTCTAAGATTCTTTTGCAATCTTAATGTTAGAGGTGATGCTAATCAAAACTTAACAAGGTGTTGGGCTATGCCAAAAGAGACAAGCTATTAAGCATATTGTCTTATGAGGCGGTACGAATTTACTAGTACTTAAGAATTTGCTTCATTTTATCTAGTGCTAGTTCAGTTGAAGCACTTAGTGTAACTGATGGTATGTGGCACATTAATCAAATGAGAAGCATTTAGATGTTCTTTGCTTTGTAAATTATAATAAATAAATGGCATTTCTACTTGTTATTTATCTACCTTCAAAATTTAATGAATATTTCTAGTGCTAATTGCTGATTTGCTATATTTAGAGGGAACAGGAACATATGGAGATAATAGCACAATGTGATATTTATGAGGTGCCAGTTCCCTTATAAATATAGAAATTGAGTAATTAGAGTTAGAAATATTCATTGGAATTTCAATGCACACTTTGGGATTTGATATTAAATTGAGCTAAAGTTGGTGATTCTTGTCATAAATTAATATTTGGGGATTTGAAATTTAATTCACTAGAGGTATGCCTTCAACTACTGAATAATTTAAATAAAAGTAACAATGGGCATAGCAAGCACATTTAGTGAAAGGGGAAGTATCAAAGGTCAATTACAGGTCTTTGACAGTGTAGAATTGTTGTTATCACAGATTTTAACAAATTTGTTATTTCCCACTATGTCAATCTATTTCACCCACTATTTCACACTATCTCTAGTAGAAGACAGGTGACTTAAAAGTGAGACTTGCATATTTTCCAGGTCAAGCCAGTACCTACAAAGATATGATGTGATTATGACTGCTATAAATTACACTATATAAACTAAATGCTTCACTGATATAGATTGATTTTGAGTTATTCTTTTAAACCACTAATAATCTTTTAAACAATAATAATACCAAAATATTTGGTTGGGAAGGGGAAGAAAACTAAACAGAGACAGACTTACTCAGTGATGCCTAGTGGGAGACCAAGGGGCAGTGGGCACATACTGAAATACAGAAAACTTTCTAAATACAAGTAATCATTCTTACCACAAAAGTGGTGAAAACAGGTTGACCACAGAGGTCTGGAAGTTATATCAGGGAGATGCTAGAAATATGGTATAGTACAGACCTGAGCAATCTGCTCCCTAGTTGGCCCTAGTTTGAATAGGAAGGTTGGACTGGATTTTCTCCAAGGGTGCCTTCCCAATTTGGCAACGATTCTGTGAAGTCTCTAAGAAAAAATTTGTATTAAGCTTCATTCTTTACATAAAATGCCCCTGAATTGTGACATTGATGTGGGTAAGAGGATGCAATCAAGTAATCCTTCAGCTACCACAAGCATGGGTTTCTATAGGACATGGATTTATTTGCGATATTTTAAGTTGATGATTAAAGTAGAGGGTTGTTGGTGTTGTTTTTTTTTAATGTGAAAATATTTACTTTACAAAGAAATTAAGGTTAAGACCATAAATGAATCACTTCTTGAGTTTCTTCCGTAACTATGCAAAAGTGTAGTAAATGATAATGTGATTACTGTGCTAAGTAGCTTGGGTTTTACAAGAAGCTGACTCCTTATCTAAGTTAAATGTTTGTGAATTTTGCTTTCATTAAATGTTATCTACATTCACATAAGCAAATTCATACATAAATTCCTATTAATCAGTTTAAAATAGATTTTAATGAAAACATTTTACAATCTGAATGAGCAAAGGCATTTAATATATACAACAGATTTTTAACTGATTAATATTGCTGTCCCTAAGTGATAATGGATTTATAAGCTTTAAATCTAAATGCATCTGACTACAGAATAAGTAAAACCAAATGAGTGGAAGCTTTGAAGGTTTTTTGTCATTAAAACTGGACATGAACATTAAGGTGATTTTCTAATTAAAGTTAAATTAAAAGCCTGTAATTCAAACATGATACTTCAGGATCTAAGATGTGGACTTATGTGATTCTGTAAGAGAATCATATGCTTCTAATATAATTTGAAAAACTTCATTACTAGAAGGGCATGTCGTACTTTAATTGCAGAGATTCCAACTACAATTTAAAGCAGCAGCACATTTTCAGAATGAAGATCTCAAAACCTGATGCATTTATATGCCTTTCATTTCATGGTTAGCTTCTATGTTTATAACCTTCCTATATTGATTATGCGGTGACAGTATTCAAAAGCAGATGTGAAGTCCAAGTTTTCAGTTAATTATTACTATGCCATTATGTGCTACTTCCTGATTTCAAAATTATGTGCAAAGAGCTCATCTAGATGTAGTTCAAAGTGATCACAGAGCTACATCAAACCATTTGAAACTGCACTGAAGTTTCTCAATACAATTAGAAGAATTCACCTAATTCAATGACCACTTCTGCTGTAGTATGCTTTTAAATGGATAAATAGCTCACACAAATTCTAGCTAGATTTCTGTAGGAGTTGAAAATTATTTTATATTTCTTTATGTTTTTTAGAAGACAATGTCATTTAAAAAAACATAAAAAGCCCAATGAAATTTTCTGCAAAATACATACATTTACAGAAAGTCTTTTCCAATCAATGGAAAAGGTAGCAAGAGCCAGAACAACATTGTCCCTGTTAATCCTTTAATTCATCATCTTTGTGTGTATAGAATAGAGACTCCCAAATCCGCTTCTGAATTTAATCTGTTTCTTTCTCTCTGTAAAGCAAAACCAAATAAATCCACCCAAAGCACATGATAGTCAACTGTTGAATACATCGCAGAACTGCATGAGGAAATTAATACTTCATTACTGTAGCTGAGTCAGAACAATGAAAATTAATACAGGAATAAAACTTGAGCAAGAAGAAAACAGGATATGTCTACATGTGTTGTTTATCCTGCAGTAAGTCAGGAAAAACAGAAACTCTTAATTTAACATTATGTGTGCTTCACATGCAGACTTTAATCAGATTATTTATCTTGAAAAATTACTTCCAAATTTTGATACCTTTTAAGCATTTTTTAATAAGACATTTATTTTTAAAATTCATGCATGAATGTTTCCGGCTTATTTTCCAGTTATGCTGACTCTCAAGAAGAATTGATCATCAGGAAGCTCGAAAATTTTAGATACTCAGAACTTAATCTTCTGTGCAAACAGGGTGGATGATAATAAAGGAAGAGTCTCAGAGTTTAACAGAACTACATAGTACATGAAAACTGGGGGCATTTTCCATTAACTATTAAACTCTTTCTGACACCAAGGAAATGCTGAGGCACTAGAGCAAGCACTTCTCATGCCTTCTTCAGTACCACTTTGCTCCAGTCTCCACTCTAGCTATTACCTCTCATTTTGCATCTCATTTTTTCCCATTCCAGCATCTCATACCCATTACTATTCCACTCACTCTCTTCTCCCAGCTCCTCCCAGGCTACTTACATGACCACAATAAGGAGACGGAGGCCATGAAGAATCAAAAGCAGGAATCTTAACACCTCCTTTCTTTTCCTTGGATCTCATTTCCACACCAGTCTTGTGCTGCTTTAAAATGAAACATGGTTTTGGCAAGGTAATGGACTGAGAGCAAGAAGATCGTGTGAAGACTAGCAGATGATGATGGAAGAAGAGTGAATGATTTTTTAGGAACAGTAGCAATTTATTGCCCATTTTTGAAATTACTTCTTACCTTCACAAAGTCCTAGTATATCTCAGTGTGGACCTCTGTGTCATTTTCCTGCAATATCTCACTTCTTGGCTTCAGAATCCCTTCTGTTGTTCAAAGTGCCTCTCCTCTCTCTTCTCTTGGCTCTAGTTACTTCTGTACTAGAGTACTTACTACTACTCTGTTTCTTCTTCTCCTTACAGTGTTTTTTGAGACAGACATGGGGAGAAAAAAATAAGCTGCCTCTGCCCTAATACCTATAAACAACACCTTGTCTCCTTCGCTTCTGCCATCTTCAGCCCAAGACTGAAGCCTCAAAACATTTGATTGTCAGCTTTAACTGCTTGTGTGAAGAAGGTTTTCATATGTATATAAATTAAATAAATCATACTGCGTTGTCATTTGAAAAAGAGAAAAAATAAAAAAGTCAAGGTTGACACCAAGATGAATACATTTTATGTCTTTGTTTCTGGATGTAAAAGTCTTGTAATTTAGGTGCAAGATTAATTTCTGGGCAGAGCCTCTCCTACTCTTCATTTTTTTTCTTTTTTTCTCTTTATGAGAAATCAAAATTCACCATGGCAAGGTGACCTTATCCAAACAGCTTCATACCAAACAGTTAAATATGTCAAGAACACACAAGAAAAGTAAAATTCACAGTGCTACTTTGGGTGATTGTAGACATAACTGGCAGCTATTCTTTTTTAAATAATAATAAAAAAAAATTATGTAATAAACAAAGAACTGTAGAATATAATCTTTATGTCAACACAATAATTATTTTAGATAGAAGTGCCAATCTCAAAGTTCCATATAGACCCTGTGTATAAAGACGTAATCAATGGTAAGAATCTTTGATGTCCCTGTGAGCACTGTTAGCCTTCACCATTTTTTGCCAGTCCCACAGGACTCCTCCTACTCTGACCATGGCCAAGGTCCCCATTTCAGCCCCATAGGCCATCAGCCCCTGCCCCAGTGATGCCATAGCAGGGCCAGCTTCCAACTCCCCACAGCCCTGCCCCGCCTGGCTATGGGTCCTGCTGAGCTGGGCTCATCTGCAAGCCCAAACCTTGGCCCGGCCTCAAGCCATTTTCATCTCCAGTGAGCTGTCGGATGCCAGGGGTTGGGGCTGCGCCTGTCCCCTCAGCTGCCCTGCAACTGGCTGGGGCAGTGATCTGGGGTCTGGCTACAGGATTTGCCCTGACTCCTGAGATGGAACTCTTGGCACTCACTCAGGACCACAGAGAGCCACTGGTCCCTCTGCTGCCCTGGCAGGATTTTAGTATATGAACATATGAAAATTAAATCACCATCATTTACATTTTGCTATTGTTTAAACAAAAATTATTTTCATTACCAATTCTGGTGAGGCCACACCTGGAATCGCATGTCCAGTATGAGAGACATGGACATACCAGAAATAGTAAAGTGACAGGCCATGAAGATGATGAAAGGATTGGAGCATCTCACCAATGAGGAGAAACTGAGAGAGCTGGGGCTGGTCAGCCTGGAAAAGAGAAGGACTAGATGGGATATCACCAATATGCACAAATATCTGACAGAAGGGTGCAAAGAGGACAGACTCTTCTCAGTTGTTACCAGTGACAGACCAGAGGCAATGGATACAAACTAGAACAGAGGAGGTTCCACATGAACATCAGAAAACAATTTTTTATTGAGAGTGTGACTGAGTCCTGGTAAAGGTTGCCCAGAAAGGTTGTCCCTTTCTGGAAGTATTGAAAAGTCATCTAGACACAGTCCTGGACAACCAGCTTTAAGTGGTCCCTTTTAACTTCAGCCATGCTGTATTCTTTGACACAAAGGAATTATGCTACTGAAACTGATCTTAGTGTAGAGCTTATTTGGCTATATCTCCCAGCAGACTGTATACTGGAGAAAGCTCAAAAAAAAGGGAACTTACCTCATCCTCTCTATTGACAAGCAAGAGTTAAAACTCCTTGTGTTGGCTGTTGGGACAACAGAAAAAGATACATAGTCTTAGGTTCTGTCTGGCAGATAATCAAACTTCAGCATGCTCTTTGAAAGACCTTACTCACTTAAAAAAAACCACAAAAACACACACACAAAAAGAACAAAAAATCCCAAACCAGAACAACAACAACAACAAAAAAACCCACCCCACAAACAAACAACAAAACACCACCAAACAAAGAAACAAACAAATACTACCAAAAAATAGCACCACTCCCTCTCCAAAACTCCATTCAATATGATCCCAATCCATACACAGGCTGAGCCCACTGAGGAGGGTATGAAATCTCTGCCATTGTAAGCATCTCTGGTTCTTGTCACTACCAAAAGTTATATCAACATCTAATTAAATTGCTGTCAGTATGTCTTTCCTCATGAACAGAGAAAAAGATGAAAAAACTAATTAGGTCATGTTTCCTAGCTCTACAAGACGCAAGCTGAGAAATTTAAATGCTGAAAGCTATCTAGTAGGTATCATGAGCACTGCAGTGCTCAGACATCCCTAATGGCCTGGAGTAGCTGGAGCTCAAGGGAATTGCTCTCCCGTTAATAATTGTCTCTACTCATCTGTTCTTGAAATAGAAGCTACTGAAAACCTAAACTATGCACTCAATGGTCAAACTTAATTCAAGGTCACAAAATCTATTCTACTCACCAGAAAACACAAAGGCAGCAATTCCTGACACATTTTGCACAAGAAGGCAGCTTCATGCTTAACAAATTAAATGCAGTTATAATATAGAAAATCTTGATGTAACTCTCAATTTCTTTTTTGAGTACGAGAAAAACATATCCATGCTATACACAAGACTGCCTTCAGTAGAAATTGATTCTCACCTAAAGGACTAAGGCTTGCTAAGAGCCTCTCAGAGGGATTCACCTAACCTCAATCAAGACAAAATTAATGAAGAAGCAGACATCTCCTAGTATATCTTGGCATATTACCTCAACAGGAATTGCTCTGTCTCAACATTTTCACTGAAATTAATTTAATTAACTCATCCATTAATAATGAATGATCTACAAGCCTGAAAATAACCATAGATAATTGCTTTGACTAGAATTTTCCAGTAATCTGCCACAGAAATTGATATTTTCACTCCAGGGCAGCTTTATGATATTAAAACAATATTAGCTGGGGCATACATAGTCTGCTGCAGTTTATAAACATCTTAGGTATTCAGAAACAAAGTAGAAAAATATTTGTTTGTTCTTCCAGGCATGAAAATAGAAACTGATATTATAATGTATCTATTGGGTCATAAAATTATAACTTTTAATTTACCTTGTCACAGGATGAGAGATTATGAAATCATGTTAGATCTATTGCAACTTGTCAGAAACTAAGAGGCTCTCATGATAACCAAATCAAAAACTCAAATCTCTTGCTTGACCTAAGCTTGATCTTAATGACCCTGAAAGATTTTAATGGAAATAAAGATATTAAAGAGCACTTTTGGATATGCTCATTTTAAAGAGCATATGTTAAAGGAAGGTTAACAATCAAATTCATGCCACTCTTGAACTAAAAGCTAATATTTATGGCTAATTTTTCTTAAGAGATATGTCAACAACCTCATTCCATGTCAAAACAACAAACAACTTTAATAGCACTTTAAACATGAAAAGAAATATTTTAATTACTAATTGAGTGCTAATTCATCTCTATCTAAGTTTGGCATTACTGGTGTCAAGATAATTTGCTCTTCACTGTTACAGTCTATTCTGGGTATTGCCAGGCATTCAGCCTGGAAAAGAGAGGGCTTCAGGGTCACCGAATTGTGGCCTTCCACCTGGGGACCTTGCATGAAAGAGGGAGAGAGACTACAAGAGCATGTAGTGACAGGACAAGGGGGGAATGGTTTCAAACTGAAAGAGAATAGCTATCGATTAGATATTAGGGAGAAATTCTTTACTGCCAGGGTAAAGGCACTGGAACAGGCTGCCCTCAGAATTTGTGGATGCCCCATCCCTGGAAGTGTTCAAGGCCAAGTTGGAGGAGGTCTAAGCAACCTGGTCTAGTGGAAGATGTCCCTGCACACAGCAGCAGGTTTTGAAACCAGGTGATTTTCAAGGTTCCTTTCAATTCAAACCATTCTACATTTCTATGACTTATTTAATTTTAACTCTTCCAAGAATTAGCATGGAAGTTGACTAATTTAGGCTGCATTAATTGTTGTGACAGATTGTGATCAGCCTGCAACACGCTGGGAACCTCCTTTTGTCCTAACCTGTCCATTTTGGATTTCATGCTGATAATTTATTGACATGTTATTTATTCAGATTTATGTTGCATGCTTATTGTTGATAATCCCTTCTGCACTATTCACTGGGAAAATGTAAACTCATCTCTTTTCTTGACTACATACCCAGTCACACAACTCCACAGACATCTGCACATTGCTGATACATTGACATTAATTGTCTATCAGGAGAACAAGGAATTTATCCAAATAAACCAAGTTCTCCAAAGAAATACTTTCAAATATTTCTGAAAACAGATGATATAATACAACAAATGACCACACAATAGAAACATAAAATAAAATGTGATGTTACACATTTAACAGAAAGATAGAATTCTTAATGGCAAGTTCTGAAAACCAAAAATTGGCGATTTCTTTCTTAAGTCTTACCCAAGTTTTTAGACCTTAACATGAACAATATTAAGGATATCATCACTCCTTTATGTGGAAACCTTGGAGTGA
>WAAG01082778.1:7210-41796 GCA_013390105.1 Tichodroma muraria
AGAGAGGAACAGCTGGTATGTTTTAGTGAAGATAAACATCCAGAATCTATCCTTGCTGTTTGAGAGTTGATCTTTTTTCTTCACAGGCTTTTCTGAAATTAGCTATTGCTTAACTCAGCAGCAGAAGAGGAAGCTACTGCTAAACATCAAGTAATTAATTCTTAAGTTCCAAGAAAGGTAATATTAAATATGCTTATCTATATATTTTTCTGAATTACATATGCATGGAAAGAATAGGAATTGTGAGGAAGGGAAGGGAAGGGAAGNTAAAGCCCTGCTAGTAAGATGAGCTGTCACACTTTCTGGAGAAGAGTATAAATGAGCATTTTAAAACAGAAGACTTTGTAGACACAGATTGTGTTTTCCACATCAACTGCAACTTTTACTTTTGTAATTTATACTGTAATTTGAAAATGCCAATTGAAGGGTTATGCAAGCTTCTGCTGTGAAACAAAAAACTGGAAGGTGCTTCCACATTTCTCTCTAAATTAAGATGAAGCAGAGATGAAAAATATTCTAATTAATGGAATTTCTAAAAAACCTTTTCAATGATGTGATCAGCTTTATATTCTTGATTGAATGTCTCACCTTATTTTTTTCCTACTGATCAAAACCATACCCATACAGGCCCCCCATATTCATGCACTAATCTTTCAGATGCCAGTCTTCAGTGCCCATATCAAAGTTTTTAGCATGAGTAGTTCCCATGTACTACATGGCTCGTGGCATTTGAAGATGACTGAGTGAATCTCACTCATTCATGGTGTTCCTCTTGGAGCTTATACATGCCTCTCTTACAGGAATGCTAGAATATACTCCATGCTTTCCTGTAATATCCACCCCAAGTAGCCAGGGACCCCAGTGGTAAAGGTCCCCCCTTACCCCTTCATGCCACAAGCCAGGATCTTGCACATCTGCATTCCGAGAGCCAAGCAGAGGTCCCTGCCTGCCTTGTCTCCCTTGTTCTTTACACCATCTCTCTCCTTCTTTCTGCAGAAGGCTGTCACAGTTTGGTTCACATCCGTGCTTTGTGCCTCCTGCTGGAAAGCACAGGGCCCAATGAAGAGTGTAATGCAACTAGTAGTGTGAGCAGCTGCTTCCTACCACATGCCTGCCAGCAGATATAGGTGAGGAAGCCAAGAATGTGTGTGTATGGAGGCACATATGTTACCACTCTCCTTCCTATTGTCCTCCCTGGCCGGCTAGGTCAGAAGTCAGCAGCAGGGGTGCCAGCAGGGTTTGAATGGGGTACAGCAGGATCGAGGGCTTGGGGCCAAGGGACCTGCAAGAGGCAGCATTTCCTGGCTCCCATGGGGTTCTCCTAGAGACAAGGCATGATGGCCCCCAACAGCACCATGTCTCTTCAAGGGACAAGATTTCTCAACTCTTGAGTTTACAGGCATAGCCTTTATGGGTCAGCCTCTCATTTGAGAAAGCAAAACCTGGCATAGCCCTCTGAAGAGACTGCCAACCTACAGCTGCTAATTTATGAATTACTAATTCATAAATGTAGAGCTTTGGGGAGGTCTCTTTGTCAGAAAAGCGGCACAGACTGTCTCTTTCTGACAAGTAGAAGCAGTGTAGCAGGGAGTTAGAGGGGTTATGAGACACACCCCACTCCCTGGTCACCAGCACTCATATGTGTGGGTTTTAAGGATTTTTTTTTTATTTTTTTTTTTCCTACAATGATTCAGAGGCACTGCTCAGCTGCCTGACCTGCTAGACTTAGGACTACTGCAGCAGCTCATGAATATCAATCCTCTCCCACCTTATTCACCTTCATCAAATGAACATCAAAGACTCTCCTGAAGTGCTCGGGAGGGAGAGTTAACATTTACTGTATATTAAATGTGAACTGGGTACACTTCAGTTCACCTTTGCCTTTACATACAAGTCAGAAGGTTGAATCATACTGGGACAGGACTGACCTACTCAGGTTTTGCTCAAGTTATTGAGGTTGCCTAGTTATTCCTTTTAAGCCAGACTCTTAAAGAGTCTGGCAGACGAGGCTGCAGGGGAGCCTCAATGTTTCTGAAAATCTCATTAGGCATCTAGCTGTAATCTGAACCTACAGCCTTAGCATACAAATATTTGACCTTTCATTACTAGACCCAAGTTCTGCAGAGGAGATGCTATTGTGAGAGCTCAGCCCTGACTCCTGTGAACATTCTCAAACAGCTACATTACACATCTGGAGGCACTGAGAAACTCCTGCACTGCAAGGAAGAAATGACAACATATAAGATTTAAAGAGGGCTCCTTTCAGCTTCTAGTACCTGGGATTAGATATGCAATCATTCTGGGTTCGGAAAAAAATTGGACACTTCCTGAAGTTTAGACCCCTTTATTCAGAATTAACTGCATGTCTCTGTACACGACTGAGACATCTCCTGCACAGCCAGTCCCTCTGCCAGCAGACTGAGCCTCAAGGATGAGGGGAAAGAAAAGCTGGATTTTTGCCTTGACTTCTTCCAAAGATTGAAAACCTAACTTGCAAAGAATGAACTTCCTTACAAGAATATTTTTAAGGCAGATTACTGCAAATGCTAGTCCCCAGCCCTGCAGCAGCAGCTTCTGCTAGGGCAGATGTAGGGATCATAAAACCAAGGGAGGGAAAAAAAGTAAATAAAAATCTTGATTCCTTACATTCTTGATACCTACAGGGCAGTGTAAGAGCACAACAGGATTCTGAACCCTGTTAGCTTTTCATGCTAAAAGCAAATAAATCACCCTAGACACTGACTCCTTAACACTCAGGACAGATTACAAGCACAACTCACTCAACACTGGCACAACCCCCCAACTTCTAACAGTCAGTTTATTTAAAACCTGCAAGCTAGATTTGAGCCTTCTGCACAGAGAGGTCTAGTATGCCAAGTTGCAACCCAAAGTGACTCTTACTACCAGACTATAAACCTCAGAAAATAGGGCTAAGAGTTCATTATGAAGCTGGTGACAGACTCCTAATTATAGTGGTGCTATCAAGCATGATAAAGGCTGGTTGGTTTTATTATAGTCTCATCCAAAGACTTGTTGGATGCTGGATTAGCTCATCTTTTCACTCCTGTTGAACTGCCATATGTTTCTTTTTCTCCTTTATGTAGCATTTGGCAGGAGTTATTTGTCAGCATTTAGAAAAAGAAAACACGTCCCCAGAAACTTCATTTCTAGTTCTTTCCATGCAAAGTTTCTTGTTCTACCTGTTAAAACCTTAGAAATTGCATTTCCATGTCTAAAGCAAAACTGGATAAGAGAAAGTTACTATTAAAACATGAAATACAGACAGTCTTAAACTGTCCTGATCAAAATACTGCAGTATAACATCTCAGTATACTTTAAAGAAACAGATACCTCCATAAAAAGCTGTCTCTTTCTCCCTCCCCTTCCACATCAATTCTGCCCGATTTCATATCCACTTCAAATATCTGCAAGTAAATAAGAGCAAAATGCAGCATTTTACTAACAGATTTGATTATTTATTCATCACTACCACCTACCAGCACTGTTGCAAAGAACAAGTTACACAGAACAAGTCACAGGAATAAAAACAGTATTAATGCAAGGGCTTTTAAAAAAGCCTCTTGTTTGGCAGCTGTAAACTCACTGAATGTCACAAGCTTAGCTAATAGGAGAAAGGATTTAATTATTTCTAATCCCAGATATCAGGGATTTGGGAAGAACTAAGCAGCACCTGTATGGAGACAAATCTGGAAACCAGAACAGTACTGTTGCTGGACAGAAAAGAGAGCTCCAACAGTCATTTCTTGACTTCATAGACTTTGGAGAAAAACTGAAGCAATGGCAGAGCTTCACAGAGGTAGCCAGAGGAGAGCCAGACTATTTCACCTGTGCATCAAAACATGCTCAGAAAAGGTAGGGTAGGTGGCACCATCAGCTTCAAATATGGAGCAGAATTCAGCAACAGATAAGGATTTTACTGGCCCATGTCATTTGAATCAGATACACTTAGGGCATCCCTTCCCATTGCCCCTTCTCCCCTCCCTCAGGTTCCTCTTCAGTAAGAGCACTACTGCTATGGCAAGCAAGGTATTCTTCTATAGGCATCTCCTGTGAGTGACGTATGCCCCAAACAAATGTTACGGGCTCATCTCTAGACAGAAAGAAACAGTTTATTTCAGAGGAAAAAAAAAGAAATGGCCTTGAAAGGCCACAAAAAGTGACCTAGGGACAAGATAATGAGAACTAATAGAGCACTTGTGAGAAAAGGAAGGTCACCTGTCACAGTTGCTATTCAGCTCTGCTAAGTGGTTTTATTGATGGATCATTAAAGGATTCTCATCCACCTTCAGCCTCAAAATGGTTTAATAAAACAGACAATCAGAAAAAAAAAAAAAACAACAAAATTGCCTTAGGTTTAAAGTGTCTTAGTCTGATATCATTATGCACCGAGAAGTGCATAATGAAGGTATGAATTTTAATTAAATTTTATTTTTAAATTTAAGTGCAGTCTTCCATGCCTCATCACCGACTGAAAGTTCATGTCTTTGGATAGCTGGACCCCACCAAAATCCAGTTTTCCTGAAAGTAAGTAGTATAATTGAATTCATGATTCTCTGAACCCTTTGGTGTAGGCTTTCGGCTGTCTCACCATTTGCGGGTGTAGATATGTAGTAGATAAAGATTAATGCTTGTGTGCCAACCAAGAGATGCTGAGCCTGCCAATTTTAGGAGCTCTACAAAACAAGCCATGAGATGCTCCCACAATTTAGATGTAAGTAGGCCAATAGAAAACTGAATGAATAAGGCCATTTTGATGGCTAGGCCATAGCTACTGTAAGCAGTGGACTGGCAGCATAGTTAAAAGGAGACAGATTTCCTTGCTTTCCCTTTTCTCCCCTTCAGACACTGGCAGTGAGTGCTGTATGGAGGGACTGAAATTTCACCAGCACCTGCAGTAACACGCAGGCATGAGTAGCACCCAGCTTCAACAGTGTCTTTATAGAATATCAAAGAATAACTAAAGAGCCACATGTTACTGGTGAAAAACCTACAATGAACAAGAGCAAAAGTTAATTTCAGTGTTGATTGCCTGTAGTGTTCTATGATAAATAATCTGATTTCCACCATTATATCCAGAAAAAAAAAATCCAAAAAACTATTGACAAGCACTACTAATAAATTTGATTTTTGGCTTGCATTTTGTAGCTTAACAGACAACAATTACAAGGAACGTATTAAGCTAACTGCTACTCTGAACAGTGTATAGGTGCATACACATCTATTACCTATAGGGACCTCTACATGTATTACACATGCCTCAAAGCTCCCAAAACCACTCAAAAATTGTCTTGCAGACACTATCGCATTCTGCCCCATTTAAATCTTTCACCTCCCTCTTTTGTATGGCCCAGGCTCAGTCAAGAGCCACAGAGAAGTTGGGCACCACATGTCCCCAGCGTCTGTGCACAGACCCAGGCTCCTGGGGCCGGGTAGGAACCATCTTCCCCTCATTGAAGACCAGGCTTGCACAGCCCGCAGGCATCACCTCTATGGGCAAATTAGCTGCCATGAATTAAAGACCTGTTAGCTGGCGTTAACTGAAATGTTTTGAGAACTTGCACATCAACCTGTTTTGGTCAATATTCACAGAAAAGGCACAAGCATCTGTGACAGCAACTCCCCTCTGTTGCCAAATTCTGCCTCTGAGCTGTTAAAAGAAAAGGTCACTTAAATTTAACAGGACTAACAAGGTATTTTCTCAGTCCTTTTTCTTGGAAACAGCTGAGTTGCTCTGGCTAAATTCTGTTTTTTCTTTTTAAACAATAGTAACAGAATATTCAGCAAGAGGCAGACACCAAGTTAAAGAAATCTCAATGCAAGCTGTTAAAAATTGGCAAACTTGTTAGTGGCTGAAAATAGAGTCTTATAATAGGAAGTGTCAAACAACCTTGATAATAGGCAGCATTACCAGTCTGCTCTGTAATTCAAAATTATGTTTTATTATAGTGTTAAATATGCCTAAGCTCCGTTTACCAGTTCCACCACTGCCAGCCCAAGAGCAGCTGCTGGCTGATGGCAAATTAACAAGTTGTAGTTTTCCTGCTGTAGACAAGAGGGTAGTTGTTTCTGGCTTTCAGCAGTTGGAGTAGGTTCATCTCAGTGGTTTTTATAGAGCTGAGCATGTTGGCATATGGCCATTAACACATTTCTCAGGTGGCTCCCTGCACTAATAAGGTGGCCTGAACATATGAGAAGTAAGATCAAGTCATGTTTTTCCAGAAGCGGGTGTAAACGTAGTCAGCAGGTGATCTTGAAGAAAGTACTACGAAGTAGACACATTCCAGAGTTTTTGCTATTTTGGAAAATAAATTAAAACTCCAAGTTGACACTCAGGAAGCCCAGGAACTTTACTGTATCACAGGATGAGATGTATATGGTCAAGTTCAGAAAGGGGTCTGGGGGTATTTCTTCTGAGACAAAGTAAAAAGTGTTCTGCCCCTGTATTTCCTTCAGGAGAACAAATGGCCATTACAGAGCCAAACCTTGAAGACCATCAATCTTTTTCCTGCAAAAGATGAGCCACATGAGTTCCCAGCCTAAAAGACTGTAATTTTTCAAAAATTCAGAGTTTTTTAACAGTCTCCAAGAAGCTCTTCAGATAAATCATGCAAAACGGCCTTTTTCAAGGTGCCAGCATTGTGTGACACCAACCAACCTTCCACCACCCAGGACCAGTCACTCTCTAAGAAAGGCTGCCAGTTCTAAGACAGTCTAAAACTGAAACTACAGCTCACATTGTTCCTATGGAATAAAAAAGGAGGGGGTGGACATGACACCCTTCCTAGGCTGCATGCCCTGGCGAAGCCAGATTTTGGCCATTACAGCAACCCTGGAAGCGAACCACTACCTTGGGTGTGCCAGAGAGCAGCTGCCCAGCGCCAGCCGTACAGAGGATAACACTTCACATGAGGATAGATCAGAAAAGCATGAAAGATAAGTAGTTGCCTGTCAGCACTGGGCTGGGCACCCACTGGCATCTCTCCCGGACAAGCCGCAGCAGGGAGCTGAGGCAGTTGCTGGCACAGCATCACCGTCACACGAACATGACCATATCCCCTTCTTCTTGTCCCCCAGTTAACTCCCTCAGCCAATTTCACACTTTATTCTTCCCTCCACAAATCAAATGGCCCCTCTTAGGGGCCAAGGTAGAGTGGCCTCAAGGGCACGGTGATGTTTTGGTGCTGTGACACATAAGATCCCAGAGGAACCGGGGCTGGACCATGTCATTCAACCTTCCATTTCTATGTCTCCAAAGTGAGACTAGCGGTCCCACTGGAACTACAACAATACATTTCTGAATCTTCAAAGCATCCGCATATATAGTAAAGGATCCAGAGAAAGATTCTGCTAGCAGCATATAAAAGCAAAAAGAATGGATTCAAATCAACTGTGTGCTCAGCACAGCAGTTCAGTCAAGTGCACCTTTCACCCTGGGGATCTCAGCGGGTGCATCCCCAGGTAGTGGGACAGAAACCACTGCAAACACAGGCAGGTGCTGCCCCAAAGGTGATGAGCACTGGTTTCATCACACTGGCACACAGGGCCAGGGGCCAGTTTCCAACTACTGGTAGTGCTGGCTCCTTTTTTACCTGGTACAGGCACAAGTTGAAATGCAAAGTGGGCACTGGATGTTTTTCAGAGGGATTAAATAATCTTTTGATCTTGAGAACAGAGGGCAGCATCTTCAGAGGCTGCACGTGCATCTTTTTCTGATGATCAAATCCCTTTGAGGTATCTCAGAGAGGACATGCTCAAAACACCTCAAGTCTCATGCTGTTTGGCTAAGCATCTAGACTCCAGAAGTCTTGTCTGTAATCAGCAAAAATATTTGTTTCTTCAACATCTCTTACAGCCTCTAAGCTACATTTCCCCCATCTCAGGAACAAACTCCACTTCTCTGATTCTCTCCATATGTGTTCCAAAAGCAGAATCTTCTACTAGCCAGCTCTTGTACCACTGGTCCCAAAGGACCAGCTCAACAACTCTGTGGCTTCAGAGCCACTTTTTGCAGCACTCCTGTTGCCCATGAACAAAATACATTCTGAAAAACATCCAGAACAGCTGAGTTTTTAATTCTGAGACCACCAAGGCTAAGGTGAGAAGCTGCTGAACTCTCAAATGATCCGATATGGAAGACTGAGGAGAAGGGAGAGGCAAGCTGTTTTTTCATAGGAGGTAATAGGGATAATGAAATAGATCCAAGTCAGGCTAAAAACCAAGACTCTCTTTCCTGCAAGAAGGAAGCAGTAGAAAATAATTTTTACAAATGGTACCACCATGATAATAGGACAGAGACTCACTAGACTATTTCTTATCAGGGACAGAGATGCAGCAGGCTAGATTTCTCTTTTAGATTCCAGGTAACTCTTCCATATACAGTGACTGATGGCTACCATTTAGTTCTGAAATTCTCACTTCTACTCTTGAGAAAACAATCTTGTTAGAAAAATAGCCTTATGAGGCAGAGAGGCAAAGAATTGCAGTCCTTCTAAAGAAAGGCTCTAACAAGTATCAAGTGCTGTGACTGAAGGAGTAACTGTACACTAAGTATTTTTAAGCAGCAAACACGGCTTAAAGAATTCCCACGTATGCCTCTGTATGCTTCGATGTCAGCTGTGTCCATTCTTGTGCTGTACATTGTTAATTGGCACCTGAGGCAATGTGGATTTAAAAGAAAACAGACAAAACTAAAAAGTTGTTTATATTTTAAAGTAAAATAATAAATCAAGTTATTTCAGTTGTCTCTGGCCATGCAAGCACTGAGAGCAACTGAAAAAGGAGACATTCTCCTTAGAATGACCAGTAGAAAGGCACTCAGGGGAAAGTTTCAGATATCTCAAGACCGCAAAGAGATGTGAAGTTTGGAACACAACTGGAACTTGTGTCCTACTTCTGCCTGTCTGCTTATAGCACTGGTATGGATATGGCAGAGCAGCCATTTACAGAAACATCTTGCAGTGCTTCAATATGGAAATATTCCTGGTAACTATGTCAGTCCAAACTAAAAATAAAATATAACTGTTAGTCATTTGATCTCTGTCCAAAAGCCTGGACAACTCATTGCAGGAAGTTTCTCTGTGAAGCAGGGACAACAGCAATAATACCCAACAGCTCTGGAAGCTATGAATGCTGAGACGGTATTTCTTTGTTATATAACTTTCCTAAAATAGGACTTGTTTTTTATATATATATATATATAACGCATACCTCAGCCTCATGATATTGGTAAGGATTTTTCCTTGTAAACTACTGTTTACTTCAAAGGAGCACTGTCATCAGTGGAGAAGCAACTTGTTCAGACAGGAAGGTGTAAGAGAAAATGATTGTTCAGCATTCAAGGAGGAGAAATAACTACTCTGTCCCAGTTCTCTCACTAAAGAAGTACACTGCAAATTGAGAGAGCTCTTACTTATAAGATAAAAATATGCATGTTGCCACGGAGTGCTTTCTATTTGAAATGCAGGAAGACTTGGGGGTCAGAGTGGGAGAGAGAGGGACATACTTCAATCCTCTGGCTGTTTTAGGGAAGGGCCCAGCTATAGTTCTGTTAAGAAACTGAAGACACTGAACAAGAGAGTAAAATAAAGTGCTGCAGCAAAATTTTCATGGAGCATACCAGAGATTTGGGTTGTTTTTCTGCATGAGAAGAGAAATGAGCAGAGGTAGCACAAGCAGCAGCTCTCGTTTCCTCCAGGCTGGGGAGAGCACAGCCACCTCCCAGCTTTCTCCTCCCTCCTTAAACCACAAACTCCTTTCTCAGCCTGCAATCTCTCTTCCCACTGCTCTGGCAAGTCTTTCTCTCTCCTTTTTTTGCCTTAGCTCCAAGTTGCCGAGCACGTTAAAAAAAACCAACAGAAAAGGGCTGAACATATCCACAGAAGGACATGGGGGTTAGGAAGATCCTCTGTCATGTTAACAGACCACAAGTGTTTTGTGCAAAGAATCACCTTTCTGATACTGTTGGGAAAATTATTAACTTATTTTAAAAAGATGGATGGATGGATGGATGGATGGATGGATGGATGGATGGATGGATGGATGGATGGATGGATATTCCTACTTTCCTCAGATAACATTCCCCTGTGTTTCTTTTCTCTCCAGCATACACACCATTAAATAAAACAAACACTCATTAGCAGTGCAAGAACATTAAGATTTAAATAAAATGGGAAGCAGAACACCAAAGTAAATATGCAAAAGCAAAATATCACAGAGCCAACTGAATTAGCACCACTACTCAGCTTGCTTTGTGTCTAGCTGAAATCTGTTTCAAGATTGAATGCATTCAACAAGACTAAGTGATGCTAGGAGCAGGAGGAAAGTGTTTCAAAGAACTCATTTCATAAATATCCCTTAATATTGTAGGATATTACCTTAAATTAAGTTGAAGCAAGCCATATCTGTAAGATTGGACTATGGCAAAAGTGAAGGTACTAATGGCAATAGCAAGCAAATCATGCCACCCTGACTTTGAATAGGTCAGTGTTATATACTCATTAGACACTTTTCAGAAAAATGGAGAAGCAAATGTGTCCCTAAAGCTGCCATTAGTACCGCATGGGCTGCTGGGTGTATCTGGCTCAGGTGCCCCAACTTTAGCAGTGGCTTTCCATTCACAAGCCTTTTGCTGGAAAACCTGAGGCTTCAGGGACACCGAACTGGAGAATCAGGCACCCTCTCAAACTGCCACAACAGTATTTTACTTGAGTTTTGGAAGTCAGCAGATACCATTATCTGAGAAAGTCACAGAAGACATTATACAGCATTTTTTAAAGTTAAAATGTTGAGCTGTCAGCCCAAATAATTTGCTCCCACAAGTTTAAAAGTGTGAGCCAAGAAGCTACTGAGGTTGAAGACTTGTTAAATACCACACTATAAGAATATTTTAGACAACAAAACATGAAGTGTTTCCGCAAAACTTAGGGACTGAAAATAAGTTCACTGTGGAAACTGCAGACCATTTAAGACATTGATCTTGAGCACCTAAATGTTCATAGAAAATGAAGAACATATAAAATTAAGAAACAGAATCCTCAGGAAAATAGTCAATATAGCTCTAGGAAAATCAGACCTATAATCCTACCCAGAAAATATCCCTAGCCTGACAAATTTAAAGAAGGCACATGATGTCTTTCAGCAAACTAAGCATCTTATAACTAAGACCTTATAACTAAACAGTTCTATTTAAAAACAGATGCCACACAAGTTAACAAAGCAGATTAAATAGCTCGTAATTCTCAATGGCTAGCCAATCATTTGGATATCCAATTATATGGATATCCAATCCTTGGTATACCAGCTCTTCTCATCTTTATAAGAAAGAAAACCTGAAGCAAAAATCTTCCAGGAATGTGGAAGTCGTAGTTAAGAAAGATAGTGCTGGTATAAATCCATCATTCCATCAATTTTCCTGTGACTTAAACAAAAGCACAACTCAAGTTCAAAGATATGATGATGTGGATCACGAGGTACAATAAACTCAATTGAACAGCAGCACTTCTACTGTAACCAAACAAGATCGCACAGAAAGCTGACCCAAAACCTAGTTCACAGTGTTGGAATATAATCTGGAAGAGAGTGATGTAGAAGATCATTAGGGTCACAGTTGTTTACCTGCTAGCACAAACACTCCAGGGAAGTGGTGAGAGAGAGCAAATGTGATACTCCAACACATACAGCATCAGAGCACCATGTAGAAATTGTGAGACGTAATTACATCACTTAGCATTGGACTTCCTAAAATGTATCTGTTTGTGACATTGACCGCTTGAGTCTAATGTCATTACGTTGGTAAGAGCTCAGATGGGAGATATATGCTCCATTTAGAACTAGACTTAAAGACAGACACTACAGCCAATCCATTTAATTTAGTAGAGAGGAGATAAAGAGGGGATGATAAAGAGGTAATAAGCATTGTCTGTGTCAGCTTATAGATGTTAGGTCTTTATCTTAGAGTTAATTTGATCAGAGAACTCCAATCCACTGGATCAAAGCTGTTCTTAGGAATTTGACAGATTTTATAAGCACTCCCACACCTCACTGATGAAACAAATCCTTGAGGAAAGACCACTGGCTACTCCCCAGTCAATTTTCTTCACAGAAAAACCAAGGTAAATCAACATTACCGGTACACCTGCATCTGAACTGAAGAAAGAACACGAAGTGCCTTTTAAACTCAGAATTAACCACTGCAGACTACTTGATTTTTCCTGTTTTTTTCCAGTCAGCCTCTCACCTGCCAGACAGGGATCAACTGCTTCCATGGGTCCCCTCTGACTTTCAAAGCAACAAGTGCAGGGGCTCATTTCCATCGAGATCTGATCCCAGTCTCTTCCAGGGCCAAACAAAAAGCCTTCTTTTTGAATAGACAAGCTTTGCTGCTCTGACGTTGCTTCCCTCACAATGTTTGCCCATATTCAAGACACACCAGGAAAAATGAAAATGTGACTTTAGCACAGGAATAACTGAGGACCATTCAGGAACCATTCAACAGATGTGGTAGGATAATATAATGTAACTGACTTCTCTAAAACCATGTCTTTAGCTTCCAAGTTTCATCCTTACTAGAATATGGCACTGAATTTTTAATTATACTGCTACTATGAAGTGGTAATGAGCATTAGCTGATGACTCAGAATAATAATTACTAGGTGGTGCTATCATGAAGGTACAATTTTAGAAGCCAAGCAGGTGTTACTTTCCTGAATGATTCAAAAATCACAAGCAGCCAATCCTCCAGCTAATTGCACACGGAAGCTATGCACATCTGAAATGCCTTTTTTCACATGTCCAAAACAGGTGGAGAAGGAAGTTTATCCTTAATGCCGCTAAGCTGATTGGTTGTCAGTGTTCAGAAATAATTCCCCAAGTACAAGGCTTGGCTTTTTCATGATGTGTCAAGCATCTCTCTATTAAAAAGGTTAGGTTGCCTTTTCTTGCAGAAAGAAATATTTCAGGCTTGCTTCCACCTAAACCTCCCACAGCCCCCAATTCTGAATGTCAGTCATTTTGCATCAGTGGCAGCAGCAGCAATAAATGCCTACTTGTAATTACAGTATATTGGTTTTAACATTACAGGGTCTGTAATAAATAAAATAAATATATTAAAAAGTTAATTAAAAAAAAACATTAGAAAGGGGGCTTAAGTAGTGAAATACATATTTGAAAGCAGTAAGTAACCCTGAAAAATTGTGCAGAACAGTCCTATAGCTCTAAATTCTGGTAACTTGTTGGAAAATACTTGTTATAAAAGGCTTCCCTTTTCTCCTGAATTTTTCTCCAGGTTACTCCACTGCACCATAAATTGAATCATAAGAAGAAGATTTCAATGTGTCCATTTCTAATGAAAAGCCAGCTAACTGGGCATATATCTATGACATTTGTACTACAGAGCATTTCAACATGAGATTGTTTGCGATGGCAATTCAAAAGTACTGAATCTCGCAACTCCCTTCTTTCCTGGGTGCTTCGGTAGTTCTTTTTTCAATCACTGGAAATAGCTGCATGATGGAGTTACATGGGACTTGTTATGGGAATGATAGATAGCTGATTAAGCGTGCTTTTTAAAAAACACGGCTTTTCCTTTTGCATATCTTAAATCCTCTCCCACAGCACTGTTACTTAATACAATTAAAATTTTGGGTGATAGCATGCTCTTAATTTCTTCATCAAATTAGCTAGTGTACAAAAAAAAAAAGGATGATTGGGAAGTCTTTCCCCATGATATGGTGATTTTTCTTTTTTGTAAGGGGTTTGCAGGGAGTTAATGATAGAGGCAAGAAACAACAAAACCCTGGGCGTGTTGGGCCATCAGTTGTGACGTGGGCTGGTGGAGGAATCCTGTCTTCCACCGCAAGCATGCCCACGGTGACTAATGCCTTCACACCCTGCAGCATGGGATCACGCTCACCCCATGGTTATGTCAGTTTTAAAGCATCTGGTGGTAATTTAGAAGTACAAAACTAGAAACCAGACAGGCACGTACTTGGTAAGTCTACTATTCACAAAAGCAGTGATGCAGTCACAGGTAAAACAAATAAATATTGAGGTTCACCCTTCTTAAATCTGAGCTAGGGAGTTTACCTGTTTGCTACCTTGCTTTGAACACCAAGAAAAGAAGAATTAGTCACCTGTTACAACTGGCAGTTGAGCAACACAGAAGAGATGCTTGCAGTGATAGATAGATGAGCTTCATTTGGAACTAGCCTCTTCTACAGAAATGTTGTACCCATTTTAGGCCCTTAGTAAAGTAGATTACTTTATCTATTATCACTGCAAGCAATCTCCACTATATGTTTATCACATTAGGTAAGTTGCCCTCATGGAAGGTATACACCTAATTAACATGCCACAAGAATGAGGAAAATATCTCTCTGACCTCCTCCAGATCCCTCAGCTGCACACACTGCCCCAGTGGGCTCCTCCACTGGCTCATGCCACCAAGCCCACAGGTTGGTGCTCAGCTCTGGAACCCTCAGCACAGAACTGCAGAGCTATTTATTATTGCATGTAGTTTAAAGACAGCAACTTTTTGAGGAATTAATGACATTTATTCTCTTGGGCACCACTGGAATGTACTGAAGTGAACTCAATGTAGGGTGTAATTCAGGAAACTTAACTACATTCATTGAAAAACATTTAAACGCTAATCTGCAAATATGTTTGTTCTTTATTCCATCAGGATTTGTTTCCATTTCTTTGAGTGCTTGAGATCCTCATCAGAAAACACCGTCTCCCTTAGAAGGCTGGAAGCAAAAAAAGATGACACTACTGAACCTGGGCTATTCAATTGGAGCCCACCTTCACACCCACAATCATCCAGAGACATCCCTTGCCACTCATTGCTGAATAAAGCTCAAGACCCTTTTGAAAAACAGCCCAACGCACCCATCGTGATTGTGCTAAGCCATTTTGAATTAAGGCCCCTGGTACCATCTACTTTGATGCACAGCTTTTTGTGTTTAGAAACCTGAGAGCTGTCCTGATAAGACAGAGGAAACATCCTCTAGTCCAGCACACTCCCCTGAGAACAGACTTCATCTCACTTTCTGCAGAGCAGCCCAAACTAGTCATTAGGTTATTTCTGTTTTCAAGGAGACTGAGCCCTCCCAGGGGCAATTCAGCTTCCCTAGTTTAGGTGCTTATCTCAGGCTTGCATGAATCACCTCAGCCTGCCCTTTTCCCATCCCCTGATGATTGTTTGCTGTAAATAAACGCACAGAGATAGAAATTAGGTGTCTTGCTGATGACAGTCAGGGAAAAAGAACCACATTTTAACAGTAGCCAGCAGCAGCCACTGAAGACCAGTCATTTTTCATGCCAGATATCTTCCCAGATTTCTAAGAAAAATGAGTTTCAGGACTTCCTAAATTGAAAGTTGCATCAAGGCTTTAAAGTGACCAAAGGTCTTATTTTCTATGTATGTGCCTAATCTTTCTTCTATATCACTGGCATCTAAAAGCTTCCTGCAGCAATTCTGTGATTTGGCTTTCCCTGGAACAGGAGAAGGGGCAGAAGAGGGAATTGGACGTTAGGCCTGATGTCTGATAATTGTATCGTTCCTAGTCTGTAATTTTAAATTACATCATATTTTCTCTCTCATGTCTTTTTCCACATCAACTGAAATTTTTTTTTTTTCTAAGAAAAGGTGCCCCAACCTTCAGGTAAAATGATCAGAACCCTCCAGGGTACCAAAGATTCAAAAGTTTATGGATCTATAAAATCACAGGAATAATTATGATTTTGCTCTCTACTCTTCTCCTGGTATTTTTTATTTTCTATTTACTTTACTGACCACCACTGCACACTCAACTGATATTTACAAAGTATTATCCACTGCACCACCAATGGTATGTTGAGGCTTTTTAACCACACAGAAAGAAGAGGATTATTTCCTTTACCCCTCCATGTATTATTTTGCATTCCTTGACACTGAATTTCATTTCCCCTTATTTCCAGCTCTGTATTGAAAGAGTCTCTGCAAGTAATTTCAGGCAGCTTCAGGTCAGATTATTGTAAATAATCTTGGTATTCTCTACAAGTTCTGTCATCTACTTAAAATCATTGATGAATATGCTGAACACCTCCAACAACAGATCTTTGAAGGACTTGTCCCAGTAATAGTTGCTATAGAACAAGGATGCTAATCAGATGTATCCATTTCTTTGTTTGCTATTTTTAATCACTTAGCACTTTTTCTTTCATACCATGATAACTGTGGTTCTAAAATATTTCTGTGAAATGTAGCTTGTACTTTGATTTTCAAAGAGCTTTTTATAAAGTACCAGCTAGATCTGCTGTATCCATATAGTCGCTTCCCTCCAAAACTTGCACAGAATCACAAGAAGCAAATTCCCTTTACACAAGACATCCTGTCTCCTCTCTTGTTCATTATATTTCTGTTATCTACCACTTCTATTCCTATTCTGTTTTCTACAAAACTACGTAATATAGGAGCAAGATTTACTGATAATCTCCCTACACAATCCCCAGAGGCCCTCACTAGACTAGTATATAATTGTTTTATTTAAGCAGACAGCAAACTAGGAGCAATTTCTTATTTTTATTCCTCTAGAGCTCCTCATGAGCTCAGCATCCAGCTCCAGTTGTTACCAGAAATTGTTGGGTTTTTTTCCGTGAGAAGCCTTTTAGAACTGACATTTCAAAAAGCACCAGGCGACTATCAAAGAGACATGTCTGGTCCAGTGAAGGCAAGTCCTTGCAATGTGGCTGCCTTGAAGATAGCAACAGCAGTTTCAGCAAAGCTAAGGATCTGTAGCCTAAGAGCAGCAAAGGCATGAGAAAAGACAGAGTACAAGGTAAAAGGATAAGGGATGAGTCACGCTATTTAAAATAACTGACATCTAAGCTTCCCCTCACTTTGGCACCTAATAACATGCGTGTCCTCAGCCCACTCAAACTGGAGGGCAGGGGTGTAGGCAGGAGCTCTGCTGTGAATCTACTGCATAAAGGTGCCACCCTTAGCCCCCTGGGGTGGGTGCCCTCATGCACATTGAGACGGTCTGCAGTGACACCTCGGTCAATGCGGGTGCATCATTTCCCATGTGCAGTGAGGACTTCAGTACTGAGGACCCCACACCACTCTAACAAGGAGAGGAGGAAAGATGAGCTCTCCTCGAACTTCAGTAAATATGGATCTGTCCTCCATTTAGGGTGATGACAGCTGTAGCTTAGGCCCATCAGAAAATGATGAAGGAAGTGATCAGAGTGGAATTTGAGCACATTACCAATATTTGCTTTGGTGAATAGTACTGTAGTTTGCAGTAGTTGAGCCAACCCCAAATATTTCCAGAGTAATGACTCAGATGATTTTCTTCCCATGGAAAAAAAACCCCAACCATAAAGTCAGACACACACAGGGCATCCCCGTTCCTGCCTGTATGGCTTTATTTTCATCGTGTGGTTTTTGAGCAGCAATGAATGCATTTCCATTGCTTTTGTCTTTCACTACAATTTTTGAAATATAGGAATTCAATTGAAGCTGGAATTATTTATAATGTGACTTCAGGGAACTGTGCTTAAAGAAAAAATACCCCATGAAATATTGCAAGATTCATGGAAGAAGTTGTACTTAGACCATATTTAAGTGATGCAGCAACAGTGGAAATTTAGCATGTGTATCTGCCAGTAGATAATTAAATAGGTCTGCATCTTTCAATCATGTCATTTCATAAATGCACTTGCCCAAACATTGCTCAACATCACGTTGACCATCCTGGCAAAGAGGCCAGGATTTCCAAGGTTGGATTGGTTTTACAGTCCCTCTTAGAAAACATAATTCAGGAAAGCCCAAGTGCTTAGAATTTATTTTATTTTTCTGGAACAAAAGGTCCAAGCAGAATACAGCTTTGCAGTTCCCCTCAATAATTTAAACATTATCAACATAAAATCTAAGTACTGCAATTATAGCCTCATATTTAGAATAAATATGATTCAAAAAGCTAGGAAAATTGTTATTACACTCAGATGATTGCTAATTTTTCCATTTCAAAGGAAAAAAAACCAAGTTTACAAAGCTAAATTAGTAGCACATAACACAAATAAACAGATTTTTAAAGAAGCTGTTTGAATTCTTCAAATTAATTTTTGCCAGAGCCCGTTCAGGACTGACTTCCATCACCACGCTATGAGAGCTTCATCAGAAAGGTGTTAGTTATAACAATATTCCAGAAACAGTGGCAGAACATAGGTTTTCTTCTCTCCCTTGAACACAGCTTGCAACTTTTCACCCACAGAGATGAGCAGGAAAGACTCTGTCTCCCTACAAAAAGCCTACCTGCAATTTTCTTCTTTAGCTTCATACAGATGTAGAAGACAAAACAGATTACCCCATGAATGAACAAGCAAACTAGCTGTCAGTCAGACCAGACAATCTTGGTACAAATAAATGAAGATTACTGGAAAATACATGGTTTGATATGGTGACAGAAATCATTCTCATTAAGTTGTATTAATACAAAGTGACTTGCAGGCTACTTTGGGTGTGTTACTTCTCCAAACTTCTCTTTTTCTCATGACTGTAAATGCTGAACTATGTTCTTCTTATGTCCCCAGTACAGGGCGGTTGGTTTGTTTTTGGTATGAATCACAATCAACTGCTTTAAAATCTTATTTTTTCCCCCATGATTTAAGTGAATGTGTCATTGTCACTTGGGAACAAACAACAAAAAGCATGAACAGGAACATGTTCAGCACTGTGAGCAAGGCCAAATATTTTTGGGTCTCTGTCTTCCAGCATAACTAGAATAATTTCAAAGTTGCTCCCGTAGACCTTGCTGCAAACTCCTACCACTCACTGAGAACTCAGAAGTGGCTGTGCCAATTCAGCCTTTCATTTTAATTAAATCTAAAAATCAGGAGTAATTCAACATTATTTTATACTGCTTAGAGCCAGTAATAGGACTCTATGTGCCTTTTTTTTTTTTTTTTTGCAGCCAAGGGCATAATTCTGGCAGGTTCTTTTGCTCACAAGCCTCGACTACACAGATCCTTCAAGCCAATTGGGACACAGCTAACAGATGCTCGGAGACGATGTTATGGGTGTTTTTTATAAGGGCTAGGCTCTCTCTGCCTGCTAGACAGGATTCCTCATAGAGGTGAGCCAGGAAAAACTAATACCTAAGTAGAAGCACCTTAGCAAGGCAATTGCAATGCAGCTAATGCCCCTGTCTTTTCCAGGGCAATGATAAACCCATCTCCAATGCAGGAAAAAATGAGGTTACTGGAGAGGAACCCAGGCATAGGCACTGCAAATCTCATTCAGAGTGCAAGGATCTTCAGTCTCCGCCCCTCGCCAGCTCCATTACAGCACAACCATTTCCACTGATCTTGTGACTCATCCTGCATGAGAAGACTCGTTTTATTCATAGACACAGCCCAGTCTTGATCACTTTGTTTTGGATGAGAACAAAATTAGAGCAATTTAGCTACAGAAGTGTGTACAAGGTGGACAAGGGACAGCACTGCTGTCACTCTGTGGGAAAATGTCCCAGCACCCCTCCAACCCAGTGAGGCTCCGTACTTATGGCAGATGGGGCTATGCCTTCAGTTCCGTCATCAAGGAGTAAAAGTCTCACCAGCTCCCAGGGAGTTCCTTGGACTCTGTTTTACCAGCTTTTAGCAAGTGGGCAGTAACTTTGGGGAGGGGTGGAAAGTGCAGAAGCACCTGGGGAAGGATGCCACTGCACCTTGCCAATCCTCTGGCAGTGGCAAAGCTGGTTTGGGGAGCTGCCTCCTTCGCACTGCTGCCACCCCTATGCCTCCCTGCCTGCACAGGAGAGCTACCACACCTTTTCCCTATGCTAATCCAGCTGCTTACCTAACCACAGGCAAGCTAGGTACACGTTCACACATAGAGTTTAAAAATAAAACCTCCAAATAAGCACTCTGTTCTTTAAAAAACCCAAACAAATCACCCCCAAATCAAAACACCTCACAGGTCTGGCACAAAGCACAGCCCTTCCAGAAGCTGGATCAGCTGGGGAGGAAGCAGTACCCACCACCTGCAGAGAATGAGAAAGAGGCACAAGGAACCAGGGGCAGGATGGAAACCACCGAACTCCACCCCTGCCCATAAAGAAAGGGGAACAGCACTCGGCCTGAAAGCTGCTTTTGCAGACAACAGATGACTACAAGCATATTAAAGTCTCTTGGAGGCAGCCCAACCAGCACGACACATGTTTCAACATAATGCATATGCACTGCCAGCAGCAAGCCTTTATGGCGGGGTGCATGCAGTCCCACAGTACCTGAGCCACCCAGACACCTGGGTGTGCAGGCTGCAAAGCCATCTGGGCCCTGGCCATATAGATGATCTCAGGTCCACTGGTGGCAAATAAGGCATGTTTTTATTTGCCTTTCATTTTTAAGCATTTAGATTTAAATTGCTCTTCCTTCTCAAGTTAATACCTGGAACAGGGAGGTTAATATTCTGTTAAGAAAACACATTCCCACAGTCATTTGACTCCAGAAGCTGGGGATTTAAGCTCGTGATAAACTATTTTCAAGACTAGTGATAAAATTGTACAAATTGTCATCAACCTACAAGCCAAACACACATCTCCCTCTGAAAGCTCCCCTCCCCACCTGTCAGGAAAAATCTCTTGCAAACACTGCCACATCTCCCTGTGTCTCTGCATCTTGCTCACATGAGCTTCTTTCAGCTCCCAGCAGGAGCCAGTGAAAGGACTTTCAAGTCCCACCTCCCTGCTGCTCAGACCCTGACACTAGAAAACTCATACCCATCATTGGTTCAAAGTTCAAGTCAGTGACCACTGGTGCACTCCAGAGGCCAGTACAGGGTCCAGTACTGCTCAAAATCATCACCAGTTGTCTGGATGACAGGGCAGTGTGGCCACAGCAAGCTTGAGGATGACACACAACCAAGAGGAGTGGCTGATACACCAGAGCTGTGCTGCCATACAGAGGGACCTTGACTGACTGAAGAAATGGACCAACAGGGACCTAATGAACAATGAGAAGTGAAAAGTCCTGCACCAGTGGGGAACAGCCCCAGACATCAGAATACGTTGAGGGCCATCCAGCTGGAAAGCAGTCTGGCAGAAAAGGAGCTAGGGGTCCTGGCGTATAGCAGGTTCAGCATGAGTGAGAGACATGCAAAGAAGGCCTGTGGTGTCTTGGGCTTTGTTAGATGGAGGTTGAGGAGGTGAGGCCACAACTGGAGTACTATGTCCAGTTCTGGGCTGAGGATAAGAGAGAGATCAACATACTGGAGAGAGTTCAACCAAGAGCCACAAAAACAATTGAGGGACTGGAGCACCTCTCCTGTGAAAAAAATCTGAGAACAGTGACTGTTCAGTCTGGAGAAGAGAAAGCTTGTGGGGGATCTTGTCCCAATATAGCTGAAGGGAGAGTGCAAAGAGCGTGGAGCCTGCTGCTTTACAGTAGTGCCAGTGACAGGATCAGAGGCAAGGGGCACAAACTGAAACACAGGAGATTCCTTCTGAACATCAGGAGACACTTTTTCACTGTGATGATGACCAAACACTGGCCCAGGTTGCCCAGATGTAGAGTCTCCATTCTTAGAGATATTCAAAATGGCTGACTTTAGTAGGAGCTACTTGAGCAGGAATGTTGGACCAGATGACTTCCAAGAAGTCCCTTCCAAATCTCAACCATTTTGCGATAATGTGATCTCAGGAAATAAAGGTCACACCAGTCTGTCCCCAAAGGTTACCATTAGTGGTGGTTAGTATAGCCAATACCTAAACTGGGGTACCCACACACAGTTAGACCTCTTCTTGAAGGTGGAAAATCAGCACTGCCCTTCGTTAGTTGTGTAGGAGTGAGCAAGCTCTGCAGGACTAGGGTAGCTGCCCTCAGACTGTGGTTAGATACTGGGTGCCATGGGAAATGACACCCGGTTGATGGCAAAACAATAAACAGTCTGCCACAGCCATGCCTGGAGAGCATCACCTGCCAACTGTTCATCCATGCAGAAACACAGCAGAGAAGTGAGAGAGGTTAAGAGGCAACAATATGTGCTGGTTCAAAAAGCTAGGAGGCTGATGGGATAGGAAGGTGAAAGAAAGAAGAGTTTGAATCTGCTACTGTGCTGAAGAATCTTCTTCAGCACAGTAGCAAATTTCCAGGGTTACAAAAACTACCAGCACAACGCACCTTATACTTCAGTTTTTTCCTGAAACCCAACCTTTTGGGCACATCTGAGGAGCTATTTTATCTAGAAGAGTTTTAAAGGCCATAAATGTCTTTAAGTTCCATAATATTGGAAAAGTGAACAATAGAGAAGTCCTTGCTCAGCATTCACCCTTATGTGTCCACTCCTATGAAAGAAAAGGCTAAATAGTATTCAAAGTAGTATTCAAAGATGCCCTTTTACCGAATCTGCAGAAAAGCACCACTGCTTTGCTAGTTTGACTAAAGCCTACGTGCAGTCTGAATTGGGAAATGGCTTAAATAGTCCTATTCCTATTCACAGGTAGGAAGGCTGGGGACAACTGGAACATATGAAAATATCTCTTATAGGCTACTGAATCGGCTTCCAAACACATCCCAAAACCACTTAGTGCCTGCCAGAGCATCTCGGAACTAATCATTGCTGGAGGTCCTAGGAGATCTTTTCTCATTGGAAACTGAGCTGCTGAGTCCTGGCCTCCAGCCAGCTCTACCGTGTGATCACCTGCCTGGGGCCAAGGGCATCAGCACTAAATGCTGAAGCTGGTCCACTAGAACAAGGAGCTTTGCCTGTGCTGAACAAAGAAGATTCATTCAGTCAGATCCATCACACACCTCCCATCATGCCACTGCTACCCATTTTTCTCCACCATCTTCTCATTTGCAGCTTGTCTGTGCCTAAAGGCAGAACAATCATCTGCCCTGAGCAGAAGAGAAAGATGTGAAAGCTATAAACTTCCTAAACATCCCTCCTGCCAACACCTGTCATTCGTTTTTACATTTCCTATTTGCTCTGTTTTCATTTAAGGTATTATATGACTCAGATGAGGCCTCAACAACTTCAAAAGAATTCCTGTGTCTGACTGCCTCAGCTTTATTAAAAGTAACTGAGCCATTGATCATCATCAGAAGATGTAGTCTCAGGAGAAACGATACCATTTGTAAACAAATAATCCTGTGAACACAAACACTCCACCAGTGCAAATAACAGGGAAACAAATACGTGGTCATGGTGGCGAGAAGCCCTCCCAGCACACCAACAGACCATCTTAGGGATAGCTGCACCTTTACAAGCAGCCCAGCTAACAAGAACATGCTCTTCCAAAGGCAGGGTGAGGGGGAGAAGCAATTTTCTTTTGCTGTTTCCAAGTATCTGAAAGCAATTTCATGCTACTGGCTTAGGATGCAAGCAAGCAAGACTGCTCATCCCTAATACAACCAATTGCCTACAATCAGAGGGTGTTTTTTTAGCTGACAGTTTCCATATACACCCTCACATGCTGCATTTCATGGCTGACCAAAGAGTGAAGTCTGGAGAAGGGAATGCATGACTGCATGGCAACACCTGTGAAAAATCAAACTATTTTCCTTCCCTTACCTCCAGCTAGCTACAAACAGGATCAGCCTGTCTGGGATGTGAAACTTGCATCTACAGAAACAAATTAATGAAGATCAGCACCATGGATTAGAGCACTTTAAGAGTGAAAGATGCTATATAGAAGTCCACTGACACATCTGCCAGTCACTCATTCTTATAGAGCAGTGGACCCAATACCCATAAAAATAGACTTTTTAAAATAAATGCCTTCATATAAAATAAATGCATCTCATATGAAAGGTCAATGTTTCATATTGCAAAATGTAATGGACAACTCCTGGCAAACATTTAACTTCAATACAGTGCAGGTTCAAATGCTGCTGCTGCTGGAATGGAGCAGCTATTGTGCAATTCTGGTTTTTGGAAGGAAAAGGATGCAAAATCTGCACCAGATGCTCCGCATTCTCCAACAAAGAGTACGTTTAGCATATTCAGTTTAATACCACATCATTCATATGGAAGTCATCAAGAATCTGAAGAGGTTTGTCTAACAGAAAGTAGGCATCTAACCAAGAATAGCCACAGCAGAGCAGACACAGACAAGGTCCTTTTGGTCTGCAGACAGAATCCTAAGTACCTAGAAATAATGACTTGGTAAGACAGTGTCTCTGAATCAGCTGGGGCTAGTTCCCACCTTTCCAGAAAACCACCTTGTAAAATCTTCTTTGTAGAAATCACTGTGCATGGAGGGGGGAAAAAAAGAAACAACCTCATATTATCTTCACTGCAGGGCAAATACATCATGAAATCTAAAGCATGTCAACTAGCCACCAAAAAGCCCAGCTGAGCTGATGCCTTGAAGTGAAATTCAGCTTTCTTCAGTTCATACAGAGTATACCTATCAGCAGCTCACTTGCTGTGGGGGCTAAGGGTGTTCATCAGTGTGTAAAGGTGCTGAAGGAAAGAAACAGCAGCACTGCCATGTGGTTCTTCAAAAGAAATGCTGTAGCAGTCGGCAAAATCAGGCCTCAACTAAACTCAAACAGCTTCTCTAGGCAGTCTAGAATTTCCTTTGAAGTATATCTCTACGAGCACATATGGTCCTGGAGCACATCCACACACATTCACCAGAAGGGAATGAGAGTGGGTGGAATACAAAAGACCATCCCTAGGAAAGGGAGAAGGAAGAGAGAGAATAAAAGTTCTGGCATAAACAAACAGATGCTATTTCTAGCCCTCCTGGTACCCCCTCCTCCAGCCCAATGACACTCTGCAAGATGCCTTGTTCAACTTAAGACACAGAGAACTAAAAGTGCAAGACCATGCACTTTTACAGCCTAATTATGACCACTTACAAACATACTGTAAATCTATTCACTGCTTAACACACCAGGTACATCCAGCAAATGCATTTGCTCAGTGTGTACCCAATGTTGCTTGATATTCTCCATGTATCTTGAGTGTGCACATTCAAGCAATAAAAAAATTGAATAAACCAAGTCTGGATTAGAGTCAGTCCACAATAGCAGGGAGAAAAGAGTAATTATTGACAGTGGCTTGGTTGAGCTTACAAAAGCTTAATGGAAAAAGATTTTTCCATAATTGCCATCTCTAACCTTTTATCCAAGCCCAGTGGGTACATTACCTAAGTCAGCAGGAAGTTTAGCCACTCCACATGAAATTAATAACATTTATGGGCTGACCTGTAGCTCATAGCTCTTAAAACAGGAGCTATGAAGAAGTTTCTGTCCTTCCATCACAGAACAGTGCATACCATACTTAGTCGCTTAAAACAAAACAAAACAACCCCCCCACTCCTCCAGGCAGCTTTAGTCCCTGAACACTGAGACTCCCTCTTTCGAATACTCAAGAGGAAATTAACCTTACATACTAATTACAGGAACAAAAACAAGCATCTCAAGAGCAGTGTATTCCATCTTCTGATCTGCCAGTACCTTGTGGGGAAGCAGCTTCCACATCATCAGGGTACCCCTCTTCCCTCACCCAAATGCCCTGAGAAGTGCTCCCCACTTCTGTTTTGGGTCACTTCGTGACCCAAAATAGGAGCTTCCCTGCTGGCCTCAGCACACCTACCCCTGTGCTTGAGGGCCCATTTCTCTGTCCCATCCATTCACCCACCCAAAGAACAGATCTTGCTGATGTTGAAAGGATGTGTTCCAAACCTGGGTGCCTATAAAATGGACCTGCATGCCAAATGAAAGCTTTCAGCCTGGCTTCATATTTACGTATACAGAGAACAAGATAAACTAGTTTAACTAATGTTAATCCAGTACTTTCCACTTTACAGTGGAAAGAACCAAAACAGATATGAGAAGTTAAAATATATTCCTGAAGAGATAATGTTCATCTGTTTTGAAGTGGCAAGCATGAAATATTTAAGTATCTGTGCTAAAATTCTAGGTGATGACTGAACAGAGCAAAAACATTCATTCAGAATGCATTCAGAATGCAACCTGACTTAACAAAATTGTGTTGAAAACCATTAACAGGAATACAGCACACATGCTTTATAAGATAGTACTTTCCAGTGTCATAAACTAAGAGGAGAACAAGGAAAGTCAAGGGGAGGATAAACAAGGCTGGCTGGGAATTGATTGCCACCTCTGAAATTTTAGTGGAACAGTTGGAGCAAGAAGCTGACTGCAGCTGAACTGAAAAATCACTATCTGTAGCTAGATTACTCATCTACTGTTAAACCAAATTAAAGCGTTCTTCCCACAGGCAAGGCTGAAGATTTCAGAAAAGCCATAATTTATAACTTTATAGGATAAGTTTAGAGGAAAGCTCTGCTAAACCAAAATGAATTTTGTACTTAATGGGCGGGAAAACAAAGGACAGATGGAACTTCATGTTTCTTGGTACAACAGTAAATACTACACAGCACGCAGGATGCGACTGAGCCAAGAAGCTGATGAGCTGTGTTAAAGAAGAGTTCACCTTACTCAGGTCCCAGCCTTCCTTACTCTGCAAATCACCCTTTCAAGATGTTACATGGTAGCAGAAGCAGAATAAAAAATAGATTTTGAGCAAACCAGGCCTCTGTTGCTACCAACATTAGGAACCACTATCATTACCATTCGAATAGGCAATCCTCCTTAACCTATTTCATAATTAGGTAGCAAACTCATTTACAGGAAGTGCAAAGAGCGAGCATGCAAGGCACAGAAAAGCACCACAGTATTTCTGTCCAATTTGTTTTGCAGGAGTGATCATGTCTTGGATGGAAGCCTACTTCTAACAATTTATTTTTCATGTCTGGACAAGGCAATATAACTTCTTCACAATTTAATCTCTTTGCTAATAGACTTAGCTGTTATAGCTGAAATACTCAAGCTTAACAATAAGGCTAAAATACCCAGAATACTTAAATCCAAGAAATGTGTTTGCTGGCTTCAGTTCAGGACAAGTAGAAGCAATCAGCTAAGGCACTGCGGGCTGGGGAACCACAGCAACACCTGCCAAGAGGTTACATCGGACTCTGCACAACTGACTACAGAACAGCTCTGAGCAAAGCACAAAAACCATCTACAAAAAGTCTTTAATTGCCAGCAAAGCTCCTCCAAAGGACCAAGAAGCACCTGGGCACCCCAACAGCTCGCCTGGGCTCCTTGGGTCAGCACTACCCAAAAATTACAGGGATGCTAGGCCAAGCCCGGCCCCCCCAGTCATTTGCCTGTCACGTTTCCCCTGCGGTCGTTTCATTCGCTTTCAAGCTGCAGTTCAGTGAACAGGCTGCAATTTACCTCTTCACCCTCACCCTCAAATTTGTTTGGATAAACAGGCTCTCCTTTGTTCCAGACTGCTACTACATTTACACATTGTATTGTAAATCAGCCGGTACAAAGCAAGGCAGGCCCTCGAATGAAGACACTAGCTGTTCTGTTCACAGCAAAATTAAACAAGTAAGAGGCACAGAACCCCATTTATAACCCTAGTCTGGAAACAATTGGGTTTTAAAAGGTGAGAGGTTTTAAAAAGTTTACTAAACAAACCTATCCAGTTACAGGGTCTACAGTCAGCTCACAAACAAGTTCAAGGCCGTATAAGTTGCCAAAACAGTGTTATTTCTTAAGAGAACTCTAACCAGTTTAAAAGCTTGCTTTCTTGCTGTTTCAAGGACCCAAGAATTATTGGCAAGTGATTTAGCTTTTACTGAGTACACAACTACGGAGAAACTAGTCACAGAGGAAGGGAATGAACAATCCACCATGTCTATTAAAGATAAGAGACCTAAACAGCACCCCTGAGTTGCAGGACAAACATGAGGAAAAACCTCACAGTAATAGCAGTTGAGCAGAGGAATGACAGCTACCAAATCTTTTCCTTTAAAGGAGGAGGTTCAATGAATGGCTTAACTACAGCTGATTCTCTGCCTTGTGACAGAGCATGGACTTTATCTGCATATGGCTTCTTCAAATCCCTCCTCAAATCTATTTTCCATTATTTTAAATGTTCTTTTAAATAAACTGAGTTTGCTAAGACATCTCCCATGGGTTGATACTACAGAAGAGTCCAAGAAAAGAGATCAAAACTAACCATTATTTGATAGTTGCCCAGGTTTCCTAGGAAGCTATCAGCTCAGTCCCAAAACTGAGTAGGTATTCAAAATGGTAATTTTTAAAAAAATTTAAAAAACCCAACTGGCTGATCCCAGGGCTGAGATTAAATTGCATTTGATGTTGTCTGCCATCCAGAATTGAGGCCTTCTGATGGGATCCTACAGAGAAACTTCAGCTGGACCTAAGTAAGATGTCATTCACTGCTGCAGACAGCCCTGCATCCTTCATAAACATCAAGCTTAAAAAAATAAATCCTAAGTCTGAAACATCAGCTTGAGTGCCAACAATATTTTTATTCCTTTGATTACCCTAAGACAGAGAGGGAAAGAAACATGATAGGTTCGGGTTTAAAAACTTTTTTTGCCCTGCTTACAAGAAGTATGTTACAATAAGAAGTGTTCTACAAGTCCTTTTGGTACGTCTACCATTAACAGTACAACAAACCGCCACCTTCCAGCAGTTTCAGATCAAAACCAAAACAAATTCAGGAGACAGAGGGCATACCCCCATTTGACATTTTAGAAGTCAGGGCATCACTGTCTATGTTGTAGTTTTGACATGATCCCATGGCCAAAAAGCATTTGACAAGCAAGATGAAGGGAAGCTCAACCTCTTCTTTGCCACCAGCCCCAGCAACACTGCCCAAGCACAAGAGCCGTGACTGAGGTCACTGCACAAGTTGCTGCCCTCAGCCACAAAAAATAAAAACATCTGATATAGTTGTGAGCATGGCAACTTCCCTTTGAGACTCTTGTGCTGCTGGCTCCCATTGTAGTGAGGCCTGCCCTGTCCTCTGTCAGAGAATGAGGCAGTGTGGCACCACTGCAGCTGCTGGGAGCACCAGGCACACCACAGCCAAACCCTTCTCCCAAGCCGTGCAAGGCTGCCGGAGGAGCACAATGGGTTGACAAAATGCCTCCCACAAGCTGAATTCAACCCCAGGTCCCAAAGAAGCTCGTACCACCCTCTGTGCCCTGCCCCATACTTCCAGCCCAGCTAAATGATCCACCTTTTATCCAACTTCTCTCCATGACTTGCAGAATAATTGTCACTGGATTGCTTCAGCTGACACCAAGCTTCACTTGAAGTATGACCTAAGCTTTGCCCACTCTCTTCCCTCTCCTAAGCTGCCCTTCCCTCTAGGATCAGTGTTTCACAAGGGACTCTTCAGTTTCACCCCTTTCACCTGAAAATGACACAAATCATGGAGGGAGCACCTCATGGGACAAGCAGCACGGTCACCTGAAGCTGGCCCCTTTTCTGTCCTGAATCAACAGAGGTGTATGGAAATGGTGTTCTAGAGAGTGAAGCAAACAATCCACAAGCATGCAAAGGTCTGCAAACCCTGTGATTTGTGTGCTAAAGAGAGACTACAGCCCATCTGTCCCAGCTGGAGTACAATAGAATTCAGAGTGATTTGTGCTCCACCTCCTCAACTCCCGTGGCCTGCTCTTTGGCCAAATAACTAAAGCAAATACATATAGCCATGTCCCTAACTCGTTGAAGTTATCTGCTCCTTTGTCACTGCTGCAGCCCTTGTGAGGGCATAGATACCACACTTGGGAAATCACAGTTTATCCAAAATCATCTCCTGGAAGCTGGCATGGCACAGGCTTTTCCTACTAGGTTTGGTCTGAACCTGCACTGATGGGCTCCAAGTGCTCCGTCAACAAGATTTACTTTCCTGCTTGGAGATAATGCTGCTGAAACATCTGTAAAAACAAATACATTCACTTTAATGTTAAGCCCTTGCACTAAGTATTGAAGTGACACTGCCTGATTAAAGAGACTGTAACATATGTTTCTAGTACTCCATTTTAAATTCAGGTTATCACCCATGAAAGAGCTTTTAAATTCTCTTCTTTGACTGAGGTGTGTCTGTTCTCCATTTCTGCCTCACTTTTGCTCCAGGTACACAACACTTACCAAGGCCCACCTGGCATTTTACGAAGCTCTGCTCCGAAGAAAGCAGTGGTTCTTGCTTTCCTGGAGGTTGGGGGAACCTGCACATCGCCTGCACGTCACCCACACAACCAAGGGCTGGAACAACACGCACCCGTGGCCTCCCCAGACACATGGTGAAGGAACACCATGAGGCAGATGCTGGGAACGTGCTGCCATCCTGATGGCAGCACCACCCAGCTTTCCGCTGCTGGAGCAGCCCTCGAGCTCTTCTCACCAGCTGCTCTTCTGGCAGGCACCCGGGAATGGCTGCTCACTGCCAGCACAGGATGGAAATAGGTATTTAAATTTTATAGTGATAAACAACTCACCCTGTCACTTCTCATTTTAATAATTCCTTACTCTGACAAGCAGGGGCAAGTTCAACCAAAAAACTACTAATAGGAATCACAGAATTGTTAGGGTTGGAAGAGATCTCTGGAGATCATCCAGTCCAATCTCTGCCAAGGCAGGGCCACCAGAAGCAGGTTATACATGAACACATCCGGGTGGGTTTTGAATGTCTCCTGAGAGGGAGACTCCATAGCCTCCCTGGGCAGCCTATTCTAGTGCTCTGCCACCCTCAGTGCTACCCTCGCATTCTTCTTTCTCATATTGTGATGGAACTTTTTGTGTTTTAAGAAGACCATACTGAGTCCTGAACAAAGAAAAAAGTGCTCAAAAGCTCTCAATGTTCGCTGTGATGCACACAGACAATAAGAAGCTGTAAGAAGCTTTTTTGTCTTATCTGTCTTTGACTACAGGGTAAGTAAAAACAAAAGCAAAATCATTTAGCAGAACACCCTCAAAATCAAAACAAACAAACATCCCCCAACAATATCCCTCCAAAGACACAAGAAAATAAACTGGTTCCTTTTTTGTTCCTAAAGGCAGGCAAGAAGAAATTGTAGCTGCCCCTGGAAGTGCTGCAAGTGGGAACTGCCAGAAGACAGGACAATAGAGACATGGCACCCTTGATGTCACTGCCTCAGCCCTGTGCCCAACAAGTTCCTTCAACTACTCTGGGTCTTGGTTTCCACATCTGCAGTCTGGGGATAATAACAGGTCTTTACATCACAGGGGTGTTACAAAGATCAATTAGTTAATGTCTGAAAAGCGCTTTGAAGATATAGCAGGTGGTGAGTATTATTATGCAAATAACATGATTTAAGAAAATCACAAGTGCTGGATTAATACTAATCCCTTTGATATTTAAAAGACACCGTGTTTTTTTCATATTTTAAAGCAGTGAACGTTTATGTTATAGCTTTTCACGGCTGCTGCAACTACAATTTTTAACCATTTCTTTTCACACAGCCCCATGCATAAAACTCCTCTGCAGACATCTCCACAAAATCCAATCTCTACTCAAAGCTAGTAGTGGAAGAAATTATGAATGTTGATGAACTGGATAACTAGATTCTATGCAGGAATATTTCTCAGAGGATAGAATGTCACAGGCCTAACTTACTGTGACAAACACTGCAGAGTCTTACAGTTTTAGGACTTTTCTGGGAAGCACACTAATTTCACGCATAGAGGCATTTGTAAAACAATATAGCTGCTATTTAATTATGCCATTTTATGTGGTGGAAAAAAGTGGAGGAAAAAAAGTAAGCTATGGTTAATTCACTTCTTCCAAGGCTGCATACCTGACTTGTAAAAAAAAAAATAAATTTAAAAACAATTAAAAAAAGAAGTAACATCTAACGACCTGATTTGGTGGTCTCACAGGAGATCAGGCACTGCAATGTTTCCTCCAACTTCCAGCAGCAAGTGGTTGCACAACCACTTCTGCTTTAGGTGGGATGCAGGGAGTGGAGTGGACAGACACAAGCCAGCCCAGAAAGACAGCTTTCCTGAAAGCTTGTCACTCACCATGGGAGAGAAACACAAGTCAAAAAGAGAGCCAAGATGGGATCAGAGCAAAGAGCCTGAGGTGAGCAGCAACATCAGAAACCAAGGGGAGAGAACAGCCAAGACTAGGTGTCCTTCTGGTTTTCAGTGTTGCCCTTGCCAGACCTCACTGTGAAAGCAAGACATCCCGCCCAGTGCTTGAAACCTCCCCATTCTTCCAGGACTTACACTGCCATGTTCCTTTTCTGTGAGGAAGTCTGTTTCTTGTCTCCTGCACTGTAAAATTTAGTGCAAAGCAGCTGGTGCATTTTGTCTAGGAATCTGGAAAATATTGCTGTGATTAAAACCAGCTTAATATTAACTCTCTCTGGAACGCAGGCCTGAAATTGATATTAATGAAATACGAACAGATATTAATATTCTGTACAGCTGGTTCCTCAAGCTGCGCTGCAGCGTCAAATCAACATACAAAAACTCTTTCCCCAAATCAACATACAAAATACAAACATCGGATGGCAGGTAGCATGCACATGTGAGGAGGCAGAAGGAGCATTTTAAAACTTTAGAAGCTATTGTGTTTGCAGCTATAGACAGCCATGCTTCCCTTCCTGCCCCATCTCCCGCAGCAGCCACATTAATAGCTATTCAATACAGTAATAGAATGCTAGCTGTACACTTAGTCGTTGGAGCTTTTTTAATCTCCAGGTCAATATTAAAAGCATTTGGATGCTCTTTAGCAGGGAGGAATGATTTTGCGATCCAGGAACAGTGAAGCATTTGCAGCATTCTCTAGGAATGCTAGCAAAGGATTTCCTTCACATGTCTCTGCTCATGACTGATGTGGTAATACTTTATTTTAACTGGACCCAGTAGTACAGATTCACAACACAATTTTGTTGCATAAATAAGCACTCTGTATATCATCTGTGTGATCTCGTTAGCTGAATTTCTACAATTTACATACAAAATAGATCCAAAACACCACCTGAGGGTCACTCTGTAGAAGGAGACCCTAGAGGGTCTCTGAACAAAGTTGTTTGGACACATGATTTTTACTCCTGGATATGCAGGCCTGGGGAATAAATCTGCAGTTCTGATCCTGGGCAAGTAAGTAACAGATCTATCTTTCACTTTGCTCTCCTGTAAAATGGCAGCCACCTCATTTCCTGAAAAAGATCTAATGATAGACCTCTCCACTGAAGAACAACTCCCAAGAGGGAAGATGAATCAGCATGATGCTTCCTCCATCTTCACTGAGTAGAAAGTCAATTTCTCTCTCAAGAGTACCCCTTTCTCTCTCAAGAGTGCCCTGCAGGCAGCTTGGTGTACTCCATCTCCACACCTTCAGTTAATTCACCTTCTCTGAATGTTTTGAGTTTCCCAACAGCTCACTTGAAGAAAGCATTCTGATTTTTTTGTAATCTGCTATTCATTTTGAAGTACACAGGTTATCTTATTTAAGTAGGCATAGATATTTACAGCTAAACTTAGAAACAAGAAAAATATTCCAGCATTCTTGAACTTTCACACATGCAGCCTCACACCACAAAGATAAAACCTAACTTAGATGACACTAGTTTTTTTTATCTCCTCTTCAAACAGCCAAATAATATGAAGCTACTGCAAGGACCACTCCCATTAGTCAACCTTCCCATCACTCAGCAATCTGTTGCCAGGTTTCTCCAGATGAAAAGATGAAAACTATCCCCACTACACTTAACATGCACAGTCTGAAGAAAAAGCAATGCTATTGTAACAGCAACAGAGAAGTAGATAAGACAATGCCTTCTGTCTGCCCACAGAGCAAGAGGAAAGCCATTCAGACAGCCACAGAATGACAAAAAATAAAAAATCTGGACTCCTATGGGGTTTATTGATCTTTGCACCAAGTAGAGCCAGGAAGGTACAGTCTCTCCCATTGCTACTGCTGCCTTTTCTTTCCCAGGAGCTGGGCGGAGAATGGGAATGGGTATGCACCGAAGAGAAGGTTACTCTGATGATTTGTAGCTCATACACAAAGCTTCTGGGCTGACAATCTCCTGGCTTTGGTACAATTTGCATTACATTTGTAATTGTATTACTTGGACAGCTTTAACCTCATTAAAGATTCACAGGTAAAAAGCAGATGATGAATCAAATCTTATAAAGCAATGTCTGCTTTAAAGGGGCTACACTAAGCAGAAGCTAATTCAACACCTTCTCTCTTTTTGGTTTGCAAAGAGAATAGTCATAATTTCACTCAGGAAAAGAAATATATATGTCAATTGAGGTAAGTTTTATTTGAACCAAAGAGCAAAAAAATTGTGTGGTTTGGGATGTTTGAGTTCATGCTGCATTAAAGTGCAGCTATTTAAAAAGAAATTATTCCAGGAACACATCATCCTTACCTTGTGGCTAATATATACATAAATTACTTTTAAAAATTTACTCAAATTGTAATATTTTCTCTCACTCCAGTAAATATAAGAGCTTAGCATTAAATCTATATTAAAAACAAAATCTTCTTATATATTCTAGGGACTACAAGTACAGCCAAACTAGGCCCTTGCAGCCGAGTTCGCTGCTCTGCTTTTGGCACAAGTACAAATGAAATACTCCAGAAGACAGATATGTTACATTCTTTCAGGTGTTTTGAGTTAACATTTATGGAACTCAAGGAATTTCTAGGAAAAAAAAAGCCCATCTTCAGCGAACTC
>WAAG01082780.1:2431-13201 GCA_013390105.1 Tichodroma muraria
TGTTATCATGAAAAGTTTGTTTTGTCTTGTTTTGTTTCAGTTTTTAGTTCCATAGCGAGTAAAAGATGCTCCAATCTCTAGAAGAATTGAAGAAAGACTATTCTAGAATTGAAAAACTGACTGAAAGTTTCTAAATGTAATTTCTGTATGTTGTTAATGAGAGTGAGAGAAATTTTGGTAATAGAGGAAGAATGTTTGAAAGGTTTCATTCTAATTCTAAGAGTTGGTTGGTTGTTTTTTTCTTCTCCTTCTTTCCTTTTTGTATTAGTTAATAAAAGTCTGTCCTTTTCAAGTTTAAACCTGCTTTGCTCTTGATTACAAAATTTCTTTTCTTTTAGCAACCCAAATTGATAGTTTTTTTTCTGTCTGGTTCACAATGAAACCACGACACCACTCTTCCCTCATTTACTGGATCTGTGCATCAATACTCATACTGGGTAAAATTTGTTCATAAAGGTGGTAGGAAGTAGATTGTGGATGTTTATTAGGTGCTAATAAGAAAAACAAAGAAATACTACCAAAAAAAAAGAAGTTTTTGTTGTTCTTAAGTATGTTGGCATTCCAAAGTTCTCCACAAAATTTTTCTGCATATACTTGCTCTCAAATGGCACATAATTCCACCGGTTGAATTAATTAAATCAATAATTTGGATTCATTTATCAATTTATCCAGACACAAGTTCCTTGGACCTCATGTCTTTTCTCCACATTTCTTTTTCAGAAACAAATTACAATTTGTTTAAAAGGAATGCATGTAGCTATCTCAATAATTACATGACTCCTGTATGGCATCACATGCATGACCTTTGATACAACATAGCTTATTGTTCTCATTGCTTGTTGAAAATTTTGGTGCTTCCAGAAGTACTCGAATTACAGCATTTTTATCTGCCCCTTGCTAATTAATATCTAACCATATATCAACAGGTTGTGCCGTGTTGGGCGGTTTTGGAATTTTGTCTGTAAGTGCTAACTGATTTTAAACAGTGCCACACTTTGGGACTACTGAATGGCTCCTTCTGAACACTGGGCTTTAAACAGCATTCAGAAACACCAACACAAATTCCTGCTTCCTATGAAATTAGCTTAACAAGGATTTGGGGAGTAACCATTTGCACTCCACAGCTGATGTGTGCAACCTTTTCATCCAGGCAATTATTTCTGAGAACAGAATGTTCATTCATCATGGAAAGAATTGAGGCAAAGTCAATTTATACCACACATTTGGCCTGTTATACCACACAACTGTTTGCTGTTTGGTTTTAGAAGTTAAGCACTACATATAATCCAACAAGTGGTGAAGGTTTTTGGTCAGCCCACATAACCTATAAGTCTTAGGTTTTCTGCAATAATATCAGGTTATTGTTATAACAAAATATGTCAGAATAGGTTTAAATGCCTATTAATTTAAATAATAATTTTTCAAATACATTTGAAGGTATTCTATAAAAGCGAACTTTTAATCATGCCAGAGTAAGTCAGCAATTTTTGCAAATGAGCAGTGTAATTGAGTGAGAACAATCCTCCTGTGTAACTGTCATGAATAGAGTATTCATCACCTGGAATTCTATGTGCTTCAACATAAGAGCATGCTTGGCTATGATAAGCTTCCTGAGGTTGGGACAATGAAGTTGAAACTGAAATGATAAGCAATAAAGGAGTTCTGAAAGAGTTCAGAAAACATATCCATGAAACCAAATTTACAGAGAAAGAGAACACAAACTAAAACTCTTCAAGATATATTTAAACTTGCAGAACTACTCTTTCTGGGGAGAATCCAACATGATATTAAGCTTCTGCAGGTGAACCTAGGTTATTTTCCCCACAGAAATAAAATTATCAATCCAATTTACTAGACAAATATAGCCACAGTTATATTCTTCAATAAGTCTATGAAGTTTTGTGTTGATATATTCCTCTCTTGTTCATTGAAGCTAAAAGGTTTGCTTGAAAGACCATTCTAGAGATCAAAGAGGATTCCCCTTTGCCGCAGTTAAAAACACTTTGTCTCATGCAGTTCCTGTTACTGCAAAAAATATACTAGTATGATAAAGCCACTGGTAATGGAATAAAAGTGTATTGGGTTTAAGTCTCACATTTCATTACTTATGTAACATTTGCATGTTGAGGAGAATACATAGTAAGTTACTAATTAATAGCTTCACATAGGTACAGAAAACAAACCATTAGTGAGGTGAATTCATTTCACCTGATCTTGCTGATTACTACACTGCATTCTTTCAGTCCAGAACATTAATGAAAGATATGAATGACTGAGCAGGCATTTGAAAAAAGAGCTAAACAGAAACGTAGCTTCCAAAATTGATTATGAGGGTATTAAATGTTGAAATGAGATCAGACACTTTGCCAAAACCATTATATCACTGCAATGATAAATTGCATAGAGCAGAAAAAACATTCCAGGAAGTTCTAATTACCTTAATGATGAACTTTTATGTAACCATATTTGTGATTCAAATGCACCTGCCTTCAGATTCCAGTGCTCTGAATTCTGTCTCATGATGGTATGTACACAGATTGCAAAGACATCACATTACAACAATCTGCTGGAAGAAAATGAAAAAAAGTCTTTAGTCTCTTACTGCAAAACACACTCCTCAGACTTCTTATAATGGTTTTCTGAACTCTTCCCACCTTGTTGCCATCTGTGCTAAAATGAGTGGATGCCAGAATTGGACATGGAGTGCTCATTTAATGCTTTATTCAGTAGTAAGGATCCTGTTCTTCCTTGATGCTTTTTGGCACATGCATCCATTCTCAAGGCTGCATCCAAGACCTCAGTGAGGGTGGGTGGCCTGAGGATAGCTGGAGAAAAGAGCTGCATCCTCAACCCCTACTCCTGTTCTCATTTCTCTCTGCTTGAGCAGTTTGAGAGCAGAACAAGCTGTTCCACTGTGGCCAAGGAGGCAGGGAGGGGAAGAGGGAGAAGCGACATTTGGTGCACAGAAGAACAGACTTGGGCTCAGTAGTTAAACAAAGAGCACCTGGGAGCTGCTTTTCTGAATTCAGCTGTGAGAGGATTATTACACACTGCTCTGGAGAGCTTGAAAGAGACTCTTTTTGCAAATTGAGATTTTGATTTCCTCTGTCCTGCCATTCTGCTCCTCTAGGTAAACTCTAGCTTTGACTTTAGCTACTCTGGCTGTACTTGTCCCTATAAAGTTTTAACAGCCGATTGCTATTAAATTGTTTAATGAAGACATTAGAATAACAGATAAAAGTATGATTTTAGGGGTATAACCTTATTTTATGTGTCATATAAAATGACACATATATTATGTGTTTATAAAATGTCAAAGGGTAAAGAATAGCAGAGGACTAAGAAATATATTATGACTCAGAAAGTTGTGAAGACTAAATAAAAAAATACAAGCCAACAGTTATTTTGAGCCAGGAAGTATATTAACTTATAATATACTTAATAAGTATATTAACTTATTAAGTAGAGATCCTAAGACTTACAACAAAACTGGGGTTAATTTAATCTATTTGCTACTCATCTGGAAAGCAAGCATGCAGCAGCAGAGACAACATAATTGGGAATTATCTTTTAGAATAACCACGACTTAAAAAAACCCTACAGCAAACAAAACAAAAGCCTAAAAGAAAGGACCAAAAAAGATGCTAGCTGAAATTTAGCATAGGCAAGCATGAGGTAATGTGTACTAAAAGGAACAATTTGAACTGCTAATACACACTTGATGGTTTGCAAAATCACTCAAGAAAAAAATCTAGGCGTTACTGCGGACAGCTTAATGGAAACTTCTACTCAGGGCACAGTAGTGGTCAAAAAAAGCAAACAAAATGTCAGGCTATATTAAAGATGGATTGAAGAATAATACTGGAAAGAACAAAAATGCCACCAAATACATCAACAAAGTATTCTTCACCTTAAGATTAGGGTATTTTGCTTTCTTTATATGAAAAGAGAATCACCTGAAAAAAGAAATTAAATAGCATTTGGGGGCATTGATAAACTATAAAGTGAAAGATATTTAAAGGTTATCAGAATGATGACATCCTTCAAATTAAGGGCTTTTCTTTCTAAACAACTTCTCTGTTTCTCAGTTCTTGAGTTTGCAAAAAAATGTTAGCAGGAGCATATCTGTCCCTCTGTCATATCTACTGAGATAAGTGACATACAGACTGCGGATGAACATATTTTCTTTGAACTTACAAGGCCTGATTGTAATTTCCATGCTGCTCTAGAGAAAAATGGAAAGGGTCAGCTCCTCACAGAACCTCTCTGCTCTTCCGAGCCCAATCTGCAGAGCCCAGTGCAGCGCAGGGTCTTATCCTGTTTAGGCTCAGCCGATGCCTGTACCCAGCACCTTGTGTTCAGTCTTTACCTGCTTGCTCAAATCCAGTCTAGCACCCTAACCTGAATTCTTTCCTCCTTTAATCCTTCCCCTCCTTCCTTCCCCTCAGTCCCTGTACTTCCATCCCCAAACGACCCTCTGCTGCTTCCAGAGTCTCACACCAGTTACCCCCCTGCTCCCTCCGTGGCATTTTAGCCCACTTTCCCCCCCTGCAGGCGCATTCCCAGTTTAGTTCTCTCAGTGTGTGCTATCAGGGTTATCAGCACGGTCGGGCCTCCAGGAATTCCCTCCCCTGCAGTACCTACCTGCAGTCCCAGGCTTTGCAGACCCCCGACAGAAGCCCGTGATGCTGTTAATGTTATCAGCTACTATTCACAGTAAACACGAAAAACCAAAATCAGAGGTTAATTTACAGCAGATGAACACCCCTTCCACCCCCACCCACCTTGGGGCTTTTTCATACCTCCGTGCATAAATTGCTTAGATATTAATTAAGGCAGGAGGTTTCCCTCCTAACTACTTGACATGCCAGGTTGAGAGCTGGCCTGCAGATTAAGGATGATGACATACACCAACCTCTGTGGTTCTTAGGGTAGAGTGCCTGCTATAAATAGATGTTAGAATTGTAAATTCAACATTGTTTAGTCTAAGTCTGAGGAAAATGGGAAACTCATTTGCTCAGCAGTAGCAGGGTGTGGAGCGTTGTTTTCTGCTGAGGATTATTTTTATTTTTATTACTAAACTCCTGAGAGCCTGGAGATGTCACAAGGTCCTTTTGCTGTTCTGGGCTGTGAAACCAGGAGAGGAAAATATGAACTTATGTAGTTTTATATAACTTACAAACGTGTTTAGCATTTTCTGTGACAGTGAAGGCAGTCAGAAAATTTAACTGTTTCCTTTGTGAACTTTATCTTTTTTGTCTGGAAGTTTGATCTGTTTCAGAGTAAGGGCAGGGCATTTTCCTACATAAGCAAAATAATGTTTAATTATAATAAAAGGGGGAGGAAGAAAGAAAAACTGAAGTTATGCTGTGAAATGGCATTATTACCTCTCTAACAGGAAGCATATGGAATAGTAGCATGCACATAGAGAGCCAGGAATAAATCAGTGCTAGTCTAGACATGCTGATTCCAGCTGTAGTCCTGAAAGAAGCTGTTAGGGCTAGAACCTGATTAATTCTAATGTCCATCTGGAGGGGATGATGAATGAAGGCAGAGTAACTGTCCCATCAGAGCTGTTGGGAGAACAAGGGTTACCCACTGTAATCCCTTCTGTCTAACAGTGACTGGATCCAAAGGCAGTATCAGAAATCAGGGTGGTACATCCTATGGAAGAGTGTCTTATCACATAGCCCCATTCTCTGCATTATAGAGAAAGCAGCAGAGGAAATGTCTTCATTTAATCCTGTTTTCCACTTCTTAGTATACCCCTCATCTATTGCTCTGCTTGTGCTTTCCCCATTGTGGTTATAATTAATGCAGTTAACTAATATTATAAGCACCCAGAAGATGGAAAGTCTACGTATTATCTATTTAAGGTAATTACCTCACTAAAGGACCTAAATAAATATTGATACAATTCCAGAGAACAAGGCACTACCCTCACAAAAATACTTCCTCTCCTGTCCTGCCTTCACACAAAACAATGAGACCATCTCAATTGATCTCGTATGAATAAAAAACATTTTCACCTCCTTTGCTATTATCTTATTTTGACACAGCAAAGGGATCCTACTTTGCCTGTTTGCTGTAGCCTGAATTCTGCCATCCTCAGACAAAACTCTTCTCTCCACTACACAGACTTTATTCACGAAAGAAAAACCTCCCAAAACCCTCACAGACCTTATGAAAGACGTTTTCACTCACTTGGGTTAAATGAGCACTGTGTGTTTTCTTTCTTCCTTCTTTTTTTTTTCCTGGGGGTGGCGTAAAAAGTAATAAATGAATCATTTCAACTTTGGGCAAGAAGTTTAGGTGTTGTATTTGTACCATGCAACTACATAAACACAGAAGGAGCCAGTTAACCAATGAATTGCAGGAATGAGAAGCAATGAGATGATCTAAAACAGTTTAACACATTTTCCATATATTAGCACTCGGACTAGTTGTGTTTTGCTTTCTTACAACAGACACAAGTCAGTAAAAGTCCAAAAGGAAAGTCTGAGGTTTTATATTTCTGTTTGTGGTACAGGAAAAGGGTTACGATCTCAGTGGTTGATTCAGTGAAATAACATCTCTTTTATACACATCTGCCTAGCAAGTAGGGCGGTAGTTGGAAATACCCAATCTAAAGCATTAAAGATTTGCTGGCAAATAGCAAGGCATTTTCTGCAGAGGAAAAGTTATTATACTGAGTAGACACTTTGAATGCTTAGGAGTTACAGTCAAATATCGAAACACTTTGGAGTTACACTGCATTTATTATTTTCTCAAGTATTTAACACACTGGGAATGGACTCTGCTGCATATTTCATATCCAAGAAGGCATGATAATAGCAGATTTAAATAAGAAGATACTTGGCAATGTCAATGGTAAGTGATATTTTTATAACAAATTATTTAGGCATCATGCAGTCAGCTCTTTTTACACATCAGTATGTATTATTTTCAACGGCTTTAATTTCAGAATTTGAAAGAGAAGACTAAGCAGATAAGAGGTATGTCACAAATTACTTTTTTTTCTGTCTATTCACTGTTATCACTGTTTCGTCTTTAAACTGTCTGAGAAATTTGAAGCAAATTATTATAGTTCAATGATCAGCATTATGAATTAAACAGAGATCCTCTTCATGGAAATACCTTAATTTAGGACACTTCTGGTTTGCTGTAAAAATACTTCTCCTCTTTCTCTTGATGTTTATAAAAGCCTGCAGAGTGGACAAGAGACCTTTCTGAGTTCACAGCTTTCTTCAGTTTTGAAGGCCTCTGTATACCTGCAATATTATAAGAGGCAGAAGAGAAACAATGTCACAGATCAAATGATTCATTATTCAGAAACATTTTTAAAACTACAAAATATCTCCCTGGCAATTAAATTTCATAAATAAGATTAATTAATATCAAAACTAGACTGAAAGGAGAGGCTATGGGGGTTTAATTTTATTTCTTTTTAGCTTCTGCTAAGTCCGTTCTTTTCCAGAATTTTCTCTAATCTTTCTACTCATTTCCACTGCTGTGTAACTGAAGGCTATGTTCTTTGAATATTTTTTTTTCTTTAAATAAGCAATACAAAAAAATGTATTTCTCCATGAGAACTAGATAGGGCAAGTATCTAATAATTTGAAAACAAATTTTCAAACTATTTTAAAATTAAGCATTTATATGATTGCCTACTACAGTTCCAGAGCACAGATCCAAGCAAGACATTCAAATTCAGTATTTACTCAAATCTCTGTATGAACTAGCCTATACAGGAAATCAGTAAATTGCTCCCAAGTCTGAGTCTCAAAGGGGATATGTATTTGTTTAGTCATGTATTATAAATAACATCTGTAGACTTGAAACCTTGCCAGCATTATTAATGCAGGGTTCACTTAATAGTATCCTTTATTTTGCGCCTCATTAGTGCTGATTCAAACAGTTTGAGCCCGCAGAAAGAGGTGCAGGCTGGTGCAGCACACGGGTATTGGTGCTGTGCTGTCCACACTCCAGTGCAGCCTGGCCTGGTGGAGCTGGGGCTCCCTGATCTGGGCACTCAGCTCCTGGCCAGCAGAGCCTTGGGACATGCAGTCACTGCAGGGGCTTTGGAGCAGCCCCTGCCGCTCCTCTGCAGGGGGACTGCTCCCAGGGTGGAGGTGGGGACAAAACACCCCCCTCTTCCCCCAGTGTCCCAGCCTGGAAACAGATGACATAGAGCTGTGGGGCTGTCAAATTGCCTCACTTTATGCTGACCTGACAGGCGGCGGCCTCTTTGTTGCTTTTACAGCTCCCTGCTCTTAGAGAGCAGCAGGGGTGTGATCTGCTGCTTTATTTGCCTCCTGCTGTTATAGTATTTCTGCTCTCTGTATTACAGCATGGCACATACTGCACCCTGTGAGATAGCTTGCATGCCTTATCGTATGGAATAAGCTTTGTACGCAATAGATTCTGCTTAATAGGAGATGGGTTGCAAGGATATCATTACTTGACAACAGCAAATTCTTGTCTTTTTCTAAGAGTAGTTGTGAATTATTGCATCTGTTGTCCCATTAAATAAAACAAACAACAAGCATTTAATTATCTTCCAGTACTTTTCATCAGAGAAATTCTCACTCTCACACCCAGGAAAGAAGGTGACCACAAGGCCATAACACTCTTTCTTTGATGAGGACAAGGATTCAGGAGTGAAGGAAAGCAAACCTTGGGTCAAACCAACAGGTCACTATCAGAGCTGGAAGGAGATCTCCAGACTCAATTAGTGTTTAGTCAAAAATGAGCTGGGGCATTGTTTTACTGCTTTACAGTGCATTAGATGGGGTTGGTAAGATTCAGTTGTGGGCAGTTTACTTCTTTGCCCAAGATTAATGCTGAGCCTAAACTGATACTGTCAAAGTCTTAACATTTTTCTGATACCAATTTTATGTATTTAGGGTCCTTTCTTTAAGCCAGAAATAAGAACAAACCCCCTCAACTTATGCAACCCTCAAAGGTTTGGGTATTCTTGAGCACTTATTTGAGTCAAGTCTTTAAGATTCAGTTGATGAATAAAAAGACAAAATTTAGAATCAGTTAAAAAGGTCTTGAACTAAAATAGAAAGAACCAGAAAAAGGAAATCCTGGGTAATATTGCTGGTTATATTTTTGCCTCGGAACAAGATTTTGGACAATTACTTGGGGGTTAAGTCCCAGAAGAGGCTGCTTCTTTTGGGAAATCAAACTGAGACAAAGGACATAGCATCAGCTCTTACAGAAATTGTTACTAGGTATTCTCTGGATCAAAAATGAGCATACATAAGAAAAGGACACCATAAAATTTGACTTCCCTGAGCACATCTCTGCTGCAGGGTCGTGGTCATTCAGTGGCCAGGTACACCAAGCCTGCCCTAGTAGATGGCATTGTGTTGAGCCTCAGTACACTGTTTCACACCAGCTCTTTGTGTGCATCCAGCCTTTCCAGAGAGTCAGTTCACAAGTCAGCCCCATGTCTCAAGACAGAAAGTCTGTCCCACAATCCAGTTTATAGTTGCTCCTCCATTGCACCTCTCACTCCATGGTCCTTCTGCTGATGTTCATAAAAATTGATGGGGAAATGATCATAGATATTTACTGTGCCCTAACAGCAGTAGTCAAGCTCTTTTGGGCCAGCACAGAATAAAGGCAAATGAGGACACAGTGGTGTTTGAAAGAAATGGTAACTAAGCAGCATAACAATCCATATGAGTGTATAGCAAGTTTTCAAGACTGGTATAATAATGTCTTTACATTCAGATTTGGTGTTGATTTTAAAAGATAAGCTTAGCTGGAGTAGGAATTATTTTCATCAGTGCAGGAATTACAGGTTAACATTTTCTCTTCAACAGGTTAATCATACTAGCTAATTAGAACAACAACTTCTGGGCTTTTCTTTTTTCTTCAGAATCAGAAAACTGATTCTGTACAAAAATCAAAACCCAAGATCAGGAATCCTCAGTTGAGATTTCTCAGGTACTAGCTCTAAACTACTTAACATTAGATATTGCTCTGGAGGTTTAAGCTGATTTCAAAATGTGGAAGAAAAGTAATCTCTCACAGATAATAGATCCTAGATTGGATGCTGCAGCTGACCCCAGCACCATTTATCACACCAGTGACCAAGGTATCATCAGATCTCATAAAGCACCAGAAGCATTATGTTTTGTGCCTTACCAGGGACCTATTTTTGTGACAGATTATACTGTTTCTCTCATGGGAAACCTGTAAAATAACCTCATTTTTCTATCAAAGGTAATGCTGGTGAGTGATGTGTATGGTGTGCACTGTGACTAAAGTCAGTGTTAAAAGCTACAGCATTGCCAAAAAATGAGAGCTGCCATTGGAACTTTATACTCTTATCTTCAACACCACAAACAAAACCTGTCTGCTCAGCTTCATTCTGATTGTCACAGCCTTAGAGATAAGGTGTAGCAGCAAAAATGTGAAGCGTCTTCAAGACTTTTCTAATGCAGACATAAGAAGCAGCCTGGTTAAGTGGCTTTGCGTCTGCCAAGCTCCAGGGATGACAAATACTCAGAAACAGATATTGCTTAAACCTTGTGCTTGATATGACAACTCTACAAATGTAGTAAAGTCATTTTATTCAGACACAAATATCCAAGAGAAGAGGTTGCAGAATTCATCACCAATTCCTGACAAAGCTAGCTGAAAAAAAATGAAGAAACAAGCAAACAAAAAAGCCCAAACCAACCATAACAACACCCCAAAACACTTTGCAATACCTTCTTCCCCTCAAAAAAACACCACAAACAACCCAACCTG
>WAAG01082781.1:0-11694 GCA_013390105.1 Tichodroma muraria
GTTGGTCATAATCCCCCATAATAATCTATTACATAGATTATTACATTATAATGGATGACATCACCTCTTTTTGACTCATCCTATTTTGTGTGTCTGTAATGCTTGAAAAGGATTTCATTGTTAAGATATAGAAGGTTTCCTCATGCATCACAGCTGACAGGAGGACTCTCATTTCCCTCATCATTCAGTCTTCGTTCTGTCTGCATGAAGCCAACCAGCTGAAAGGCAATATCTTCTAACAACTGCAATTGCTGCTACTCTCTGCACAATGTCAAAATGTGCCCTTAATTCTGACTGTCTCCATGGTTACAGTATGCTGCTGGCAAGGTGTTAACATTTATCAAGGATTTAGTCTTTTGTCATAGCCACTTTCTAAGACTTTTATGTAGAACAGGATTCCTTGTTTTCTCTGTGGGCCACTAAGAGGAAATATTGTAAGCAATATAAAAAAAAAGGAGCTTCCTGGCAACTTACTCCTCATTTGTAACGGACTGAAAAAATCTGATATGTAAAATGGAAGTAGATAATTGCCTGCTCTAATGTTGGCTCAGGTTAAGATTTTAGTAAGCCCAGCATAATACAACAAGCACCAAACAGCACTTTCCAAACAGCACCTGATATGGTAATACAGAAAATCCTGGAGCTGGAAGATGTGTCGTCATCACACAGCTTAATAGAAACTATTGGAAGAGTGCAGAGAAAAACCTTAGCGAGCCTTTTGCTTTCTGAGTCCTAAGAACATCGGGACCCTATTGCATCTTGTTTTGCAGATCACCCACCACTGTTCTATGCTGCCCTCTTTGTTCATGCTCATGTATATTTGTGCAACATCCAAAAACATTTGTCTTATCGAGTGAGCTCATACAGACCTTTTTTCTGCAGCCTGGAGTTTGGTGACACCAACTTGGGACTGAAACATGGGCATAGCATGTGCACCACTAATGGATAATCCAAGGTTCCCACACTAAATATTTCTTCTTCCTTGCTATATTTCCTTCACAGCTACTTTTACGTCTCCCCAGACAATATTTCCTTGTTGAGCAAGCTGTCCAGCCACTTTTTCCCTGCTCTGTACATATATCCAGGGTTGCCCCATCCCAGGTGCAGAATCAGTCACTTGCCCTTGTTAAACTTCATAGAGTTGGTGATTGCTCAGCAGTCCAATCTGTCAAGGTGTCCACAAGACCAAGACATGTGGCAGTCACTTTATTGAAAAATAATCAGAAGCTTTTGGAGCTCTGAATCAGACTTAGGACCCAACAATGTAAAATGTGGTAAACCTCAATTTGTAAAATTGAGGTTTTAATGTACAAATTGGAGGTCTGACCAAGAGGTTGATTATGTATAGTGAGATGGTTATATAGAGTGAGATGGTACTGGAATCACTCCCGAGAAGACTGATTTTTGAGGAAGACCTCTAAACATATTTAAGACCTCTAACATATTTGACATATTTAACACATTTATTCAATATGTTAACAATTAACACATTGAATGAATATTGTGTTTATTTGTTTTGACATGTGTCTCCAGCCAAGCCTTCTCGGTCATTCTGGAAGCCCTGCCTGTAAAAGGAATTAGGCAGGGAATCACTGATCTTCCATCATCTTGCAGACTGAAGGAATTTATTAGAAATATCCATTCCCAATAAATTTTCCTTTAGGAACGACAAATCCAAAATTACTGCTTAGAGATCATTTCAGGCATGAAAACATGCAAGCACATTTTTCATGAAGTTTATTGTATATTAATATAATACTGTCTGATCTCATTGTTTATGTAAATGCTCCATTTCTATTTGAGTTCTCTTAGCTACTTGACCTCAGGGATGTCTGCCAAAAAATGACTGATTTCTGCTCTTTGTTAGAGTAGTGTAAATGGGCAGGGCTGGCTGGACTTCTCACAGGATGTATAGCATAGAGTTTCAAAATGTCATATTCTGGAAGGTTACAGACTAAACAGGTTTCAGCTAATGGGGTGCCTGCAGTGTCTGAGGAAAGGGAAAGTTAAAGGCTTAGATGCTTATGACAAAGTCATTCCTGCCTCTTCAATAACTCATTTTGATATTTTTTAATTTGCAAAAATGTGTCCGTGTGATCCCATAGGCTCTTAACTACTTTGTAATGAGTGTGCATGAACAGATGGAAAACGTTTTCAATTTCTGAGAGAAGTGCTAATGGATGTCACCAGCTATTAGAAAAGCTCAGGTGGTTCCATTTTGGGAGAATAGGTATTGTCATAAGCCTCTTCATTTTTAATGAAATGTTTGCTCATTTATACCTTTATGGTAAGTTTAAGACTGCCTGTACTAGTGCAAAAAGATTGGAAATTGAGCTGGAAATTATTTGCTGTGAAATGGTCCAGAAACTTAAATCCAAACATTTCACCTGAAAATAACAAAAACTTGTTGTAGATCACACCAGTATCAGGGAAAATTAATAACTGGGAAAAAAAATGAACCCCATCAAGGTTAGACTTATTTTTCCTCTTTGTAACAGATGCAGAGAAAACCCAAAAACCCATCAAAAAAACCCCAAAACAAAAAAAAGCAAACAAAAACCCACAACCAAACAAACAGAAAACCAGCAGAAAGGAACAATTTCTCTGTGTAACTTTCAATACTCTGTCAATCTGTTTAGATTTTTATCCACTAACCCAGATGAGATTTCATACTGGTTCTGAGCTCCCTCTAGCATCAAGACATTAGGATCTTCCCAGGAGAAGAAACTGAAATACAAAATATGAAAGGATAAAATGAAACTCAGTAAATAAATTTCCCCTTATATACCCATGCTGAAGGGCAGAATTAATAGAGTGAATAGGACTGAGAAAAAGCTAAAGACACCAAAATATTTTCCTGTCTGGGAACTAAAGAATGGAAGGAGGCACAGACAAATCGGGATAGAGTAGTACTACTGGGTTGTCCCTCCTCCCCTGTTACTACAAAAGACAGAGTTCAATAGTACAGGTCGCTTGTCTCTGTTCTGGTGTTGGCTCACATTGCTCAGCTGAATTGAGACACTGTTTTGATCAAACAGCTGTGGACCACATGAGATTATATTAAGAGATAAAGACATCTCAATGTACTGTACACAGGCTGATACTTTGGAGATTAAAATGTGTTAAAAGACCCTTTGTGCAGATCTTGCACTATTTCTCCATATATCTGATGCACAAACACCACCCCCAAAAACAGAGCTCCTTCAGCACTCAAACGAGACTGAAGAAGCTTTCACCCAGCTACTGCTGCTTTTTTTAGATCTCAGCCTTTCCAATTCAGTTTTCAACTTGCCCAATGAAGTGGGCAAAGGAGTAGCAGCTATGACAAGTAAGGCAACACCTACAGCAGTTGTTTCTCTACCATTGCAATGTGAAGAGCAACAATGGTCAGAAGCAGAAATTATTTTTCTCACCTGGTCCATGAAAGGCTTTCCCTGAGAGACAGGTGAGGTCGCAGGTGTTTATTCAGTGACTGGAAGGTGGACAAAGGAGTTTAAAGGGAAGTGTTAAAGCCTGAAGAGGGTAGAAGAAAGACTGAACAGAGCTGAACAGAGCAGGCTCAAGGTGGAATATGCTCCTCACAGGTTTCTTCACAGCACACATTTTTTAGAAACATCTTGAACATTTCTACATTTATTTTGCTCTCACATTTTATGACTCCAGGCACAGAGGAAAGTCTCTATCGCACAAGATACCATACAAATTATATTTCTTGGCCTCAGAAAAATTACATTAAGCCCAAACAGATGGACCAGACATTCTCCAGAGACTGACTAGGTGAACCATTGACCACAGCTAGCAAATACCTATATCTAAGTAAAAAAGAAAAAATCGAATGAAAAATAAATTTCAGTTCCTGCATTGAAAACTGCAAAGAAAATGGATATTTTAACTTTTAACAATCTGAGTGAAAAAATTTAAACATGTATGCCAGTGATGGTATGTTAGCTTCCTTTGATAAAATAGAAATGTTTTAATGACCTCTTTCTGTCCAGCCCTGCCAGCATTCCAGCATCTTCCCAGTTAAGTACTTCCACAATGAGAAATGATATAGGGAACCATCAGACATTGCATGGCACCACAGCTCCTAATTCTACTGTGTATATTCATCCGCAGTCAGGCTGAGTTTGTTTTAAATCTATTTTATTTCAACTAATCTCGCAGCAGAAGGAATGGAAGCCTCACAAACAGCTGGGATATGGCAAGTCCCATATTCTGACTCATAAAAGTCACAGGTAATCCAAAGGAAAACTATTCCAAAGGCACAGAATGGCAGTTACTTTGCTTTTCAGCAGCTCTGCACTGAAGGTAACAGATGCCTTTCTTTGAATCTAATCTCCTGAAATTTCACAGAGGTTCAAAAAATGCAGGAAAAAACCCCCAAACACAAAGGCCCAGCTGTTGGGTTCAAAGAGCCTTGAAGTGGAGCTACAATCCAGGGAGACAGAGAAACATGCTGAAAGCCAAGAACTGAGAAAAAACCTGTTTCGGTGTTTATCGATAGAAGTGCTTTGCAAAAGCGCTGTTTTCCCAACAACTGCCTGGTCCTTTAGGGCAGGGATGGCTTTGTCCATCCACTTGTTTGATGCCATCTCCTGAAAATTGTGCCCTTCAAAGACTGGTTGTTCACCTGCCCAGAACCCTAACTCAGGTTGTGGCTAGATTTACAGGGCACAAGCGCTGCTTTCCCCCTGCTGGGACTAACCATGATAAATAGGCATTTTGAATACTGGCATGAAAGTGAGTTCCTACTTGTATTTCATTAACATGGAGCTAGTAATAAGTATTTATACCCTAAGCAGCTGAGAGAAAACAGGGCTTAGCACCAATGCAACTCATGGCAAAAAGAGTCTTTTTCCTGCATAAAAGAGCCTCTTGGATAAAGAAGCAGCTTTAAAAGCTCTTGTTTTCACAGAATATGACAGCTTTTCAGACAATACTAAAGATTGCTAAAAATCAAGCTCCAAGACAGAGATGAATACTGTGTCTGGAGTACAGAGGAATTGCGTGAATAGTTCTGTTGACAAAGACCAAACTTGTTGCTGAAGATGACTCAAATTGAATTTTCAAAAGTAAGAAACTAAAAATTTCATTTCTTTGTCAGTTGATAGGCTCCTTTTTCAAAGATTTTGTCCCAGAGATTCGGATTATTTTGGGTGCACAAAAGCTCAGCATGCTCAAACATCATCAGCAGGGAAAAATTTAATTCTGGCAGCACCGTGAGGAAAAGAGTGTATGGTCTTACTGTGTTGAACACGGAGCACATACAAGACCACACAGAACGCAGCTGCACTCAAATCATACCCAGCACCTCAGTCTGTGCTTCTTTGCAAACAGTTTTTCTCTGCTAGCCTCAGTGGCTTCTTTCGTCCTCTCTCTGCTCTTTTAAAAACCCCTTTCTCATCTTCAGTGATATTCTTGATATTCCCTTTCTCAAAATGTCACAAAATAGTTAAATGGTATTGAATATCCCTTTGGTCAGTTTAGGACAGCTGCCTTGGCTATGCCCCTTCCCAGCCTGTTGCCCAGCCCCAGCTTTTGGGGCTGGGGGCTGGAAGGCGATGCTTTGGATGAGCAGCCATGAAGACGTGGGAGAATAGCTCAGCATCATCCAAAACATTGGTGTGTTATCAACAGTTTTCTAGCTGCAAATACAAAACACAGCACTGCAAAGGCACTGTGAGGAAAGTTGACCCCACCCCGTTCAGACCCAATAAATTTACACATACAATATACAAAAACATACAACTATTATAACATACTAAGAAATGCATTTTATTAAGAGTTGTATATTTACAATATACAACTCTTAATAAAATGCATTTCTTAATATGCACAAATTGAAACGTGACTGTAAGTGAATTAGAGAATTTAGAAAGAAGTTAAAAACTTTTAAGAAAGTAATTATAAAAGAACCCCACTCGGAATTCTTTACTTGTTCACAAAGTCACAGAATACTTAGTTTCAACAAAATTGTGTTTTACAAAGGTGTGTGTGATGGAGGGAAATCAACATTTCTTTCCTTGGACTACCTTCTCTGTTTTTTGACAGTATGAATTTTACCATTTGAATTTAATCTGATCTTGTATCTAACTTAAACTCTGATCTTTTACAGGCTATGCAAACTTGGTCTTCTTTTCTTTCACAAATACTTTTAAACAAGAAAGGCATTACACAAATGTTAGCTGAGTGCCTTGTGTCTGCATTAGCAGAACAAGTTCATACAGGCCCTTGTTTGATCTGCTTGTCAATTTTGCCCTGGGAGAGTAAACAAAGTGTCAGAATTAAGATTTATTTGTGTAACAGAGAGGCATGCAATGCATGAGTTTTGGAGGACTACAGGGCTTTAATATTAATCCTCGTTCAATCCATGCAGTGCACTGGTCTGGAGGATTTACAGAAATCTGGTAGCTCAGGTGGATTAGGAATGGTAGAAATCTAGGACAAACAAGCATGGAGCTTGTGTGATTTGACTGCATGGGGTATGTAGTGAAATTCGTGTTTTGACAGCCAGACTTCAAGAACAGTGTCTAGGTTGTGTCCAGTTCGGCCAGGTCACATTGATCAGCTTCCAGGAGAAAAAACAGGATAACATCCAGAGAAAAACCTGCGGGAGGGGTTTTTGGGCCTGGGACTAGAAAGATCTGATAAATCTATTTGTAGTATATGATAAATGGTTTCATTAATGGAAATCCTAACTTTTCCTTCAAAGTATATAGTCATCCCTCAATTCCTGCTGAATCAGCATTAACAGCATTTTAGACAGAAAGGAGAAATGCATGAAGTGAAAAGACAAGAGAATGCACAGGTGAAAGCCCTCTCCACTATGAGACTGTATCACAAGTTGCTTGGGTATTCAGCTACAAAGCTGAGAAATGATCTGTGTAGCCCAGCAGATTTCAGTTTTATCATCAAAACAAAAAAAAAAAAAAAAGGAAAATTATGCTAGAGATAGTAGAGCTTTATCTCTAGCAGAGCCTGCTATCTGCCATGAGATAAAAGTACTGAAGAGAGAGTTTTCTGCATTGTTTTTTGACTGTCCCTCAAAAATGTACTTATTTTGGGGCATATCTGAAAAAAACTTGCAGAAATATTTCTATTACATTTATTCATAGTGCTGGAGCACTTTGGATGCCTGATCATGAATAGGGTGCCTGATGGACACCAGCTGGACAACATATCAGAAAATGTTACTTCCACCAATTGGTTTACAGTAGAAGGTGAACACAGTTTGATGCGTGAGTGCAAGGGAACAGTGAGACAATAACAGTGTAAGAGGTATACTCAACATTCTAGCTACTGTATTGTTTAAAGTTTTGGTTATGTGCACACTGTTTCTGGTAATTTCAGGTTTTTTCACAATAAAACAGAATTTTAGGGAGGCAACAAAGCTGACATTTTCACAGTATATACAGCTTATGCCTCCAAAGTATTAAGGAATCACAGCAGGATAAAGAACCAAAGGAATTATTTGAAAATTGTTTGAAATGCTTTGCAGGGTGGCTAACATAGCTGTATGCTTTTTTGACTAAAGGAATCTCAGATAGCCTGTATTTTTCAGTTGTACATTAACTAACTCCAGTCCAAGTTACCACACACACTGACCCTAAAAACTATTCACCACAAAACGTACATGAAAGAGCAACACTTCATCCTCACAGATCTCATGTAGAAGAGAATATCTGTGAGTGGTCTCAGATTCTGCAAGCATCAAGAAATACAAAACAAAATGGCAATTTACAGCTCATTTCACTCATTTCAGCTTTAGCTGTGGGGCTCTTCCTAAATGCTATGAATTTTATATGCTGGCATTATTTCATCTTTAGGTGTAGTGAAAGGAATACAAGCCTTTTCCATACCAGTCTACTGGCTGTTCCACAGGTCCTAAACCTCTCACCTTGTAATTTTTGTTATGTCCTGGCTTAACAAAACATGATCAGAAAAATAGTTTCTAGTCAGGGAATATCCTCCTGCTTCTTAATGTTTTAAATACAACACAGTTATTTTAAAAAGTTTATTTTTTAAATCCCAGCTACAAATAAGTACTTATTGTATTTGCTTTGGATTCTCAAGTCAACCACTTAATAACCTACTGCAGGTTACCAGCAGTAAATTTACCAACCTAATTTTTTTTAACTGCTTCCAAAGTTCCTCCCAAAAAGCAATTTAATGTTTTGAATGCCTCCTTCAAAAGGTAAGTTTGCTATTCATAGCCAAGAATTCCTGTTTGTCTGACGCTGTGAGGCAGACCATAAAAGTTCAATCAACATCCATTTTCAGAGCACAATCAGTCCCATTTTATTCAATCCACCTTCTAGACTTTGTAAGTTGATTCTCCTACTAGGCAAGGATAAGAACTGCAAAATCAAGCAGTCTGATGATTCACAGAGAGATAAGTATTTTCTAAATATTAATAACCCTTTTTTTTCTGAATTGGAACACAGTGAATACAATTGTCTTTGTACAGCTCTAAACCCCTACTTCTGAAATTAATAACTTGAAACATTGGCCTTTAAGTCTGCAGGGCAAGTGTTTAAGCTGAAGTAGACTTGAGATTTTCTGTTTATTCTTTTTCTTCATTTTTTCCCCTCTATTCAATCCTGCCCAAAGCCCTGACACAGGCTGAATGCAAGAGCTTTATTAGACATACTGGAAGTTCTTTATAATCAACTCATCAAGTACACATCCTGTCATCTTCATGAGCTCTTGAATGCTTTTTGCTTAAAGCAAACACAAGGAAATATGTGGCGGGAAGGTCAAGGGTAGTAGGTCCGGTATAAACACTGTAAAACAAGTGGAAAGTGAAATTTAAAGCTTTATTTTCTGTGCAGAACTCATTGTTAAGATATAAAGGTGTCTAGCTTTCCAAAGCCATTCAATAAAATAAACATAAATAAAATGCATTCAAAACAGGGTCAATATGCAAGAAATAAGAAATACCAATGGGATCCAGAGAGTTGACGATGGACGTTTCAGTCCAGTACTTCTGAACCCACCATTATGGATTTCTGCACTCAGAAAAACTTGTGCGCCCTAGAGATTATGGTTTAAATAATCCCAGTTCCCAAAGGCCTTTACAATTTTGAATACATCTTCTTCCCCTTCCTTCTGGGAATGAAATACCAAGCATTGCTAAACATTCCGTGAAAGAGAGTTATTGTGTATATCTCATCACAAACCTATTTAGATAAGAAATCAGTTCCAGAAGTACAGAAAAATTGCCTACAAAGATATATACATAGAGAGAGAGCCCAGAAAGCAAATTGCATCCTGGGTTACATCCAAAGCAGCCTGGGCAGCAGGGGAGGGAGGGGATTCTGTCCCTCTGCTCTGTTCTGCTGACACCCCACCTGCAGGGCTGCATCCAGCTCTGGGGTCCCAGCATAGGAAGGACATGGACCTGTTGGAGTGAGTCCAGAGAATGGAAAAGAGAGTCCAGAGACTCTCTTTTGGAGAGTCCAGAGAGTGAGTCCAGAGAAAGGCTGAAAAATTTGAATTGTTCCGGATAAGAGAAGGCTTTGGGGTGAGCTAACTGCCTCCTTCCTGTACCTGAAAGCAGCCTAAAAGAAAAACCAAGAGGGAGTTTTTACAAGTGACAGGAGGAGGGTGGAATGGATTCAAGGTGAAAGTAGGTAGGTTTAGATTATATATTAGAAAAAAAATCTTTACTGTGAGAGTGCTGAGGCACTGCCACAGGTTGCCCAGAGAAGCTGTGTATACCCCATTCCTGGGGTGTTCAAGACTGGGTTGAATGGGGCTTTGAGCAACTGGCTCTAGTGGGAGGTATCCCTGCCCACGGCTGGGGGAACTGGAATGATACTTAAGATTTATTTCAACCCAAACCACTCTATGAGTCTATGTTATCATCCTGTGCTTCTATACTGTGTACTACTTGCCCATACAAACAAAACATAACAGAACAAAACAAAACTACTTGCCCATACACACACACAAAAAAAGGTGAGTAAAGTACCCCTTTTTTCTGTTTTTAACAGTTTTGGCTCCCGTATTGTGCAGTGCAAATTATAAGGGGTCCATGTAAATCAATTTAATAAGTCAAGATACTAGTTTTTAAAGGCATGCTGGAATGAAGCGCTAAGTATTTGATAGGAAGCCAGAGAAATGGAAATGCTAAGCATAACAATGCTTAAAACAGCATAACTTAATTTGAAATGTGAAATCAGAAGTTTGAGATTGTACTGTGAATATTTTTGTTAAAAGACAAAACATTGATACTATAAAATTTGAATGAACTCTGGTGGAAGAAATAGACTCTGCAATGAGACATAATAGTTGCATAACCTTTTAGAGGTTATGGAACTAAACACAGCTTATTGATGCAACCTTGGTATGCCAGAATTCAATGGCAAAATGAGTCAACAATGTAATTTAGGAGGGACTGTCTAAGTTCCCTCCTCACACAAATCAAATTTGGAGGCAGAATAATATCCTATGATAACAAGGCAGTACTTATTGTGTTGTGTGGCAGCTCGCAACATACCTGCATTTGAAATCACATTTATAAATGAAATGTTCAATTCAAACCCATTTTTAACCTCATTTAATGACACCTAATCTATAATTTTTGAACCACATGGAAGACATTGCCCTATGCAGAGAGCAGTGAAAAACGGCAGCAACAGAGAAGGCTTTTGTGTCTCCAGTAATTCCACAGTGCAGGGACAGGCCTTTAGATTTAGCCTAAATAAATCTATGCAAACTAGGGGCAGACTAGGATAAACCAAATCTGCATATGAAATTATGTAACACTATCGACACTGGATTGTTCATTTTCACTTTTCATTTAATTCAAATCCTCGTACTTCTGGAATTGTCTTTCACTGCCATTCAGACTCATCTCCAGATAGAATGAGCAACTCTCTGTTCCACTGCTATCCTATCTTTATGCCTGGCGCCACTGGCGTGTTATTTTAATGGAGATAATTTCAGTCTAATTGTAACATTCAGAACAAGCTGAGAAAGGAATGTAGTTTTCTCAGGAGGTGTGGCTGTGAAAGTTGTTACAAAGGATCACTATTCATACTTTCTGAAAAATTTTTGTCTCCCACATATCTCCATGCCTGAAAATAATGGGGAAATTGTCAGGTGAGGGGGCAGCACCTTCCCACTGGGAGGCATGGGAGTCCCTAAAAGGAGACAGGTACCAGGGGAGATAGCTGCCTCTGACCTGTGTGCTGCCATGAGATGCTTTGACATAACAGGTGTCTGCACCGTTCTTTTAGTATGGGCCTCATCAAAAAGCTTTTCTACTGAGTCTGTGTAGTAGTTTGGCCGTGATTGGCCAATGTGTATTACTGACATTTGATAAAACCAATGAAAGCGTGGGTACGCCTTTTACGATACACCTTTTTTAAATGCAAACCCGGGAATCATCGCTCTCTTGGGTTTCGGGCAAAGGCTCAGGTAAGAGCTCCTGCCGAACATTCTCTGCTCCCCCTCTCCCCACGTGGCCGTCGGGCCTGGGGGGGAGGGGGAAGCAAGTCAGGCTGACCGGGAAAAAGGAAAAAAAAGGACCGCAGAGCCAAACTGTGAGCTACATTGCTGATATCTGGCTGATGGAATTCGAGTTTTCTTCTCCTGCAGCATGGGTCGGTGAGAGAATTTCCTCAGGGCTGTCTTGGAGCCAGGAAAGATCACGCAGATCGGGCGGGGATGGCTTTTCTGAGTGGAGTT